>NW_011627473.1:464174-476378 GCF_000204515.1 Acromyrmex echinatior | reverse complement strand
ATTTATTTATTTAGAATATAATATCTTACTATTTTTATATATCTATATATGTTGTATTACATTTGAACATATAATGTTGTCTTATTTCGGTTTTATTACTGATAGACTTTGTAACAGCAATTTTGCTGACGTCTAACCATTTACAAGCTGTTATTGTTTATTGTATTTATGTTATGTTAACTATAATCTAGTGTATCATATATTTTATGTCTTACTCTGTTAACATGTAATTTTTCACAAAGCTTTGCAATAAACTAAATTAAATTAAATTAAATTAAATAATCTTCACAATGCCAGAGCATATAAGTTTTAATTATACTGAATAGTCTGTTCAACTCGGCCCTTTCATAAATTCGTATATGACATATAAATTTGTTATATATTATTTTTTATTTATTTATTGTATACATGTATACATTTTATTCTTCAAAATAAATATATATACGCATATCCATTTATTTATTCAAATAATTAAAAATTTAAATATTAGATTTTTCATCCAATATTTGCATAAAATTTAAATCTTTAATTATTATCTCAATAATTCTAATAAGATACATAACGATGTGAATTTACTGATTAAAAAATGTGAAATGTTCGGAGAATCCACGAACAAATTGTATCGTAAAATATAAAAGAAATCTCTCTGGCAACCACAAATATTTACAAAATTTATCAAAGAATATCTGGGAGCACAAATGATAACACAGGAGCGGTCACTCTGCTAAAGAGCAGAAATTTAAATTTTAAAATTAATTTTAATATTAAAAAGTCTACAAAAAGATTTCACCAGAGAAATGAATAATGGACATGTTTGCCTTGATAGATCTACATGAGTAAACCAAATTAAATCAATGTCGCAGCGTATTATATAGTTAGTCGACGCAACAACGAAAAGCGCGGTCAGTGTATCGCAAAATATTCACTTAAAGCGGATGCATTTCGATCTCGATGGCACGTAACGCCCTAAATTGAAACGGAATCCGACTTGGTAACAGTTTTATCGAATCGCGACCGTATGTTTCAAGTAATTAACGCGTTTATCGCGTGGGTGGGGTTCGAGGGAAACTCGATTAATTGCGTGCAAAGCGGCAATTTCGACGTTTCAATCGCGATAAAACCTCTCGTGCCGCGAGAGCAAGCCGCCACGTCTCTGTTATAATTTTTAATTAACTTCGGTGAATTACTTACGTTCCCCAAATCGAGTAAGGGAATTACTATGGCAATACAATATATTTCGCACTCTTAATCTCCTCAGGAAATATTTGACGAGCCATTTACACACAATGTCTTGATTTATATCAAAAAAAGTATAAAAATATTTTATGTTACTTTCTAGTATAAAATAGTTTTCTATCATTCATTTCAAGAGGTACAACAAAATAACGTTCAAATACATTTTTCGACACTTCATGTCAATTACGGTACAAATGTATTGACTTATTTCAAGATTTCAATTTTGTCTAAAAGAAAATTAGGAGGTTGATTGCGTTTATTTTGAGATAACGAAAAAAAATACGGCGCAACGATATTTCAACGGTGCGTTAAAGAATAAATCATATTCCCAGGAGACGCCTCGGCGAGAGCAACGCCAACGGGGCAATAATTATTCTCCAGCGCAATCTCAATAAAGAACGCCGAAGTTGTCGTTTATTTCAATTCTTCAGCGGTTAAGACACGTTAAAATAATGGTAAGCACGTAAATACGGCAATTCGCAGTCGATTGATTATTTACAGCCCGAATTATCGGAAAGCTCGCCAAATTGTACACCCGGGAATTAAAGCCGAGCCATCCCTGCCTCTGTTCTCCCTCTTTCTCTTCCATCCCTTCCATCCTCTTTCTGTTTCTCACTTCCCCTTCTCTCTTCTCTCTCTCTCTCTCTTTTATTTTATTTTTGTATTATATTTTATTTTGTTTCATAATACTTTTTGCTGTACCACTTCAGATATTTTATATATTTTTGTCACTCTTCTTTGCTTTTTGTCCTTAGAGGACTTGCCCTAAGATAATAATAAACGCCTTTAGCTCTCTCCCTCTCCCTCTCTCTCTCTCTTTCTTTCGTTGTCTGAATTTGACGAGTGACGGAAGATAAAACTGCGAAGAACAAAGATACTCTTCGCGGCTGTGTACATATACAACAATAATGTTGAGTTTAAAATACGCGCCGCGATAAACGCTACACCATGGAAAGCGCTTTCGAATCGTGGCGAACTTTCGGGCGATGATGCGGGCGAGTTAACTCGTTTTCAGGCATTATCTCTTCTTCACTCGCCATTAAACGGCACAAATAAGGCCAGAAAATATTCGGCTCGCTGCCGGAGTTTTCCCGGACGTGTTTCTCTGCTACTGTGGCTGACGTTATCGCACTTTTACTAATGATCCGCTCGTACAATCCGCTCGCCCCTTGTTTGTTCCGTGAAACGTCATTAGCATCTGCTTGGCAGAGAAGAGAGAAATGCTTTCTGATATCTTACATCTGGGGAACACTCGGAGTGCTGAATAATGCCAAGATATATTTTTCGCACTTCCGAAGTCATTAATCGATTAAATCCACGTTTTATAATTCCATCTATTATACAATAAATTTCGAGTTGGGCTTATTACATTAAGGATGTATTTTTTTAGCAAATAATGAAAAATTTTGCTATATTGTATTTGAAAATAATACAAAAAATTTGATGGCAATTTAGAATCTGGTTTAAAAATTATTTCAATTAAAAGTAAATCTGTTTTTAAAAAATAATTCAAATAACATGAGCAAATTTTCATTTTAAATTGTATCGTTAAATAAAAATATTGCTTTTATTGAACTATTTCATACGTGTATAACATTCATTTTTATACGGAAAATATCCAATTCCAGTCATTTTTTGCAGAGATTATACCTGAATATATTTGCAGAAGCTATATATCTTTAAAGAAAAATTGTTTACATTAATGAATTTGCATATTCCGTCTATATCAGCAATAAAAATTGCAAAAATCTTTTGTGTAAGTTACAAAGGGAACATAGTTTCACAATGACGGAAACACTGATCAAGTGGAAGCGATTACTGCGGGATCGTTATCTATCGCCGCATGCATATATTGAAAACACGTCATGTACGCCATGAATGCGACACGTGGAACGTGTAGTTTAATTTAATTGCATTTTTGTACCGATCCAGGCGACCGTAGGAACGCGCTCATTTTCCGCGTGGCACGTTCAGTGAGGGGTAAATTCGAGATATGAGTGTCGACGTACGCGCGCTGATAAATGTGTTTGCGGTAGAAGACATGTTCAGAATGTGGGACAAAAGATATACTATCAGAATAATAAATCGTTTCTCGCTTGGAATTTGAGATCTTGACGTTTCAGGACTTATTTCGGCTGTTACTTAAATGTAGGCATGTAAATTTAAACATACTGTGTATAATAAATTTATAAATAATTATTGAATAAATTTATAATTTTACATAAATTTTAGTTTTAATAAACTTAGCGTCTTTTAAGTAAAGCTATATTAATAAAGATATAATTACAGAAGATACGTTCAGAATGTGGGGCAAAAGATATACTATCAGCATAATAAATCGTTTCTCGCTTGGCATTTGGGATCTTAGTGTTTTAGGACTTATTTCGGCTGTCACTTAAATATAGGCATTTATTATAATAAACTCAAATAATTGTTGAAGTACATAGTACATATTATACAATTATCAGCTAATGTTACGTATATTTAGGATGTATTAAGTAGTAATAGTAATCTTAATATATATATATATATAATATATAATTCCGTATTTTTGGTTCCGTATGATTAATATATAATTTAAAATGGAATAATAATGGATTACAAATCAAACTAGATGTTTAATCCTAGAATTTATATAATGATTACAATAAATAATAAATAGACATTTGTACCAAGCCATTTTGAATGTTAAACAAAATGTTATTTTGAATTCGTATATGTACAAATATATACATATATAAAGGAGAATTAGAAACATAAAAATATTTATACTATCTACTGCTCCAAAATAACATTTGATTTTGTTTAACACCGAAAATAATAGAAATTGAAATTGTTTATTGTTTATTATCAGCATATAAATTCTAGTATGAAATATCTGATTTAGCTCGTAGTGTATTATTATTTTATTTTAATTTTTAATCTAATTCAATCATTTTTTTGTTGTTTTTCTTTAATATAACTAATAATACCTTGGACTTGATCAATGTTAACCGCCGGCAATGTTAGATTTTAAAGACAAAGTCGACTTTTTGATCGTAAACAATTCTGATAGATAAATTTAAATTTGTAAAAAAATCTGCATTGGAATTTACAAAATTATGAAAAGATGAAAATTTCACATTTCAAATAGAAGATTAGGATATACTCTTTAGATGTTGTTTTGCTTCGCTTCAATCAAATTTAGTTTGTTGACAAGCGTGCTTTATCCATTATACATACAGTTATTATAAAAATTATACATATTTCATTTATATATTCGAACAATTTCGTATAAAGCTGCGTGTGACTGTGTTACTTCGAAGCAAATAGTTCGGTGAAGAATATAACATAGCGACACACACACTCTCTCTTTCTCTCTCTCTCTCTCTCTCTCTCTCTCTCTCTCTCTCTCTCTCTCTCTCTCTCTCTCTCTCTCGATCCGCTCTACCTAGATATACAACGTTCGAACATAAATCATTGCGACAAGTCGGAATTTTTCCAACAAAATTCAACGGGATTTCGTAGTCAGTTGCGTTTCGTGAGGATGTCGATTTGCACGCTCGTCGTCGTCCCGCTGATCCCGGAAAGTCTGCAATGTTGACGTGTGTCCTTGCCTTCTTTCTTGCATCCCTTCGTTTTTCCCTTCCTTCTTATCTTCTCTCTCTCTCTCTCTCTCTCTCTCTCTCTCTCTCTCGATTCAGGTCGAATTGGAACTTATTTCGATGCGAATCGAACACGGATAGAGGATATCAACGTCGGGCGTCCCCGAATGAAATTACCATAATAAAGCGTCGTTCGCGGAGCCACGCTGCTCTCGTAGCGAGGATATCGCGGCGGTCGCTTCCAGACAGGGAAGTCAAATGAATTATCACGTCGAACGTAGAAAATCACCTGCCAATTTCTCATTCGGGCATCCCTCAATTTTTCATCGTGTCGCTCTTTCCTACTTACCCCGTACCCACTTCCGTTCCCACGAAACGCGCGATCGCGACGATAAATTATACTATGTACTTTGGTATCAAACGCGCGAGTTCGATCTGCGGTGCTAGGTATTCGGGGCCATAAAGCGATTCACCAATTTCCGGACACAGTCGAATATTTGAATATAACTTCAATTTGAAGACCGAAATAATTTCAAATGTCAATGAATCATATTAAAATGAAACAAATAATTAAATTAATGAAATGTTCGAATATTGCACGTCAAGCCAACTCGAGCTCATTTAAATTATTTAAATAATATTACTAATTTCGAATATGTGTAGGTATAGCCTTAGAGTAAAAATTCTTCAAAGGGTGCTGAATTTTATCTATATCTCCTTATTACTAATATAAAAATATTAATTTTAAGAAGATATATTATTTTTGTATGCTTTTTAAACGAGATTATAAGACAAAGTTGTTTTAAATTATTGTATTACTTATAAGTTACTTTTTATTATAGAAATTGAATATAATAAGTTTGGGTATATAATTTTTTTATATTATATTTTACAATTAGTTTTAATTTTATTTATATATATATAATATATATAAGTTACTTGAAAAGATAATTTATAAAGTAACTTTCCTAACTCTGAGAATTAGGTACGTATTATTATTAATTGTAAGACGTCTAGATATTTTAAATTCATATGTTTAAATGCTAATAATTTAAATCTGTTTAAAGTGCAAGAGTTCTTTTAAATTTATTCTAACTAATAAAAACAGTCTTAGGAAATAGATTTCAATAATTTTATAACGATTTATGGCTCATTTTGCTATTTTATATCTATTATAATATGATGTGGTATGTCACACGAGAAATCACATTAATGCAATGATTATGTTAAATAGGATACAAAAAGACTTTTTTTATTGTTATTATCTCGAAATTAATATCTATAAGTTTTCTCTGATATTTCTCCAAAGTTGCTGATTTTAGTCAAAGAATTCATGGCTGAGAAAAAAGACGGTTCCACACAAAAAGTCGAATGAAAAAAGTTCCACGATTCTGTTCCATCCAGCATAGTTCGATGATCGCGACACGTGCACGTAATCGAGACCGCGCTTGACTACGGACAAAGGCCGAAAAGCCTTTTAGCCTTGAAAAGGACCACGCTCGAGCAGTGTCAATGTTTTCGGACTCGGCTCGCTGGTGGAAAAAGGTAAGCCTTGACGTGCGAAGGCCGCGAGATACGCCAATCCGCCAGAAAAGGGTCAACCTCGCAGAAAGTACGTCGATAATCGGCCAAAGACCGGGAGGAGGAGCTTTTCACGAGCTCGTGAAACCGCTCGTCGTGGATTCCAGCAAGCGCGGGTATTAAATCGACGTCCCCTTCATCGAGCGGTTTTTGCTGACGCTGATGTGCGGCTTCAGCGACGCTGGCACCGACGCGACGCCGCCGCCGACGCCGACGCCGTCGCTACCGCCGGCTATTCAAAGCCGGTTCTTCACGCCTATGCGCCGAAACAATTGCAAGCTCGGAAGCTCGCTCGGGCGTGAGATAAACCGGGACCTGTTGCAGAACGAACATCCGGACGAGAAAAGAGGAGAACGGAGAGAGATTTGATTTTTCGGTTGGTTCATCGAGTTGCAATACGTGTAACATTGAATTCGAGTATGGTCCGAGGGATCTGAAATATTCTGGATTTTCAGAACACGTTCGATAAAATGCACATTTACGATCAGGAATTGGCATAAACTCCTCGTAAATGTATGCGCGAGATTGGACATAGAAATTTTATATATATATATAAAATTTCTATGTTTCAATATATATATATCAATAAGATTAAAGTGCCGCTTGGAACTGATGATAAAAACAATGAAATACAAAATTTAAGTCCGTAATAAATAAAATTTATAAAATTGTAGTATTTCAGCTTTTAAATCAGCGTTTAGCTCGATTTTTTTTATCTTTATGATAGAGAATTTCGTAGGTCTTACGAATATAAGTTTATTACAGTTATCTCGCTATATCTTGTATTAACGATGTTATCATTGCTTGATACATGCAAAATCTACTATATCATAAGACAACATTTGAAATTCAGTTTGCCACGAAGATAGACGTAATGCTATTTGAAGCGACTCTGTAATATCGGCGGGCAGACGGTGTCCCGCGCGTGAATGGAGTAGAAACAAACCGCTTGCACCTACACAGTTGCAACACCGATCTTCCGTCGCGATAACGAACTGAACGAGGCACAACCGCTTTAGCGAGCTGCCGACATAATGTCGCACGCAGCTGCGTCATGTACTAAACTCGTTCGCATCTGTGGCGAGAATCTAAATTTGTCGCGAGATACCGTTTCTCACGCACGAAGATGAAATTTAAATCGAAATACAGACAATACAGCTGGGCTCAGCAGAAATGAGTAGCTTTGCTACTATTGCGAGGTTCTTTAATACGATATTAGTTTACGTGGCGTCTATAATGAGATTTTAAGGAATTAAACTTTAAGTGCTTTTTGTGCTATAAGAAATTGACCAATCACAGTCGAATATCGAGGAGAATAATCGATGATTGGTTAAGGCTCCTGAGTAATCACCACAGCCATATTGAATCATGACATCAGAAGCGACAAGTGACATGTTAATTTTTATAAAGACAATTTGGATAAAATGAAATGATGAGATCGCTTTAAAACAGTTGTAAAAATAGACAAAAGCTATCCTTATCTTCCCTGAGTTAGTACATAATCGTAAAAAGTAATAAAAGGTATGTGAAGCGCTTTTATTCAATGCGCGTACATAACTTATTTTCATTTTATCACTTTTTACGATTATTTACTAACTGTCAAGGGGAGTGTTAATAAGCATAGTGTTCATTCATTTTTACAAATGTTTTAAAGCGATCGTTTTGTTTTATCTAAATTGTCTTTATTTACAAATGGTACAATTAAAAATGAACGTGTTATTTTTCGATTTTAACGTCATGATTCAATGTGGAGTCTTTAAGGCAAAGTCTTAAAGTTTAATTTTACCCTAAAATCTCTAAAAATTATAGATGTACTTTATACAATATATATTTTATAGATATTCAATGAGGAACTCTAAAGATAAAACCAAATATATAATTATCTTCCAGCAGCAATATTGTAAAAATTCTGATAAGTAAATTTAAATCTGTAAAATTCATCTGTAAATCTCATTATAGATTGTACTTTATACAATATATTCTATAGATTCAGTGAGGAACTCTAAAGACAAAACCAAATATATAATTATCTTCCGGCAATATTGTAAAAATTCTGATAAGTAAATTTAAATCTGTAAAAGATAAGTAAAATACAATTCAGTCCTATAATAGTAAAAACTTGTTAAAGCTTTCGCAAATATGTATAATTTTTTTTCAAATTTTTTTATATCATACAATTCAAAACAATATAAAAATCTGCACTGATGACTGAAGATCCCGATTACGGACAAAAATTGATAATTCCACATTGCTGAAGGTTAAAGAATAATAATCATATAGCACAGAAGCTTGCAGCAATATTGTTGTAACGCTGCAATATTTTTGCAGTATTGCTGGAATGATCTTGCTGTATGGGAACAGTTGCAAAGTTGTTCTTTCTGCAGCAGTCAATGGCTACGTTCAGAGAAAGAAGCTCTGCAATTGTTATAAAATTCATTCATATGTCTAATCTTGTCTTTAGTTTTTCATTGCATCTAAATATACAGGGTTGGCCATATTCGACGGAAAGATCTGGCAACACTGTAACTTTTGACAGAGATGTTAGATCGAGTAACGACGTAACGCCATGATTGAAAAAAAAAACATCTTTCCGTCGAATATGGCCAATCCTGTATAAACCACAATTATATTAAAGAATCTTATAATAGTTGCAAAACTGCTTTCTTTGTTGAACGCAGCCATTGATTGTCATTAATGTCACGATAAAGTTCTGTGATGGATATTATTGAGAAAAAGCAATTTCAAATGAAATTCGTTTATGATCTATTTGTGATAATCGAGAAAGAAAATCGACTTGGAATTCGTTTCAAGGAAGCGACATCTTGACAATCATATTATCGCGAGATGTAATTCTACCCTCGATTCTGTCGAACGCTAGTGGCACGTCTCGCGTAAAATACTGGGGCGCAAATGCCCGAAGATGCGTGTAGCGTGCGTAAGCAAGTGCTCGACACGAAGAAGGATAATGCCGGGAATTTATCTAGGTTCATATGCGCGACGACGTGTTCTACGGTTGATGCGGACTCGCATACCGATCGACGCAACACGTCTGACTGGAAATGCGGAAACGGCGGCGTCCGCATTTCGCATTGAATACTGTGAAAGTTTCCGCTTCCGAATCACTCATTTTCTATCTTTGACATCAAATCATGATGATAACGACACGCAAACTATTTGCTGAATTATTTCATTCTCTCTTTAAAATTTAAACTTAAGAATTAGTTATTCAAGAAGAGATTCATAATTTTTCTTAAAAAAATTGTCTAATTAATAATCACATAAGTGATAAATTAAAAATTTTGTATGTTTTACAATACTGTAAATAGTACTTTATTAAATGTTTTTCACTATAATTACAACTCACGCAGTTTTTACAACTTTCTCTATATTTTCTCTTCTGTAGTAATGTTCACGACTCACCTGTAACAAAGAAAATAGGTACACAATTAGATGTAATAAAAACAGTAGCATGTTTTATAATATTATTATTTTGTAATATCAATTAATTTATCTTGTGCTAAGTTGTTCTGATTTTCTCATTGAACTGAATTTTTAGCATATAACATGGAAAAATATTTATAATCCTTATTATCACAATCTTTAGTATTTTATAATTAAGATTTCTTAAATTATTAGCACCGTTATGTCCAAATATATATTATTGTTATACATATAATAAGTAATAAATACCATTAACGGAAAAAATAAAAAAGAAAGAAAATGAACAATTCTGTAAGCTTATTGTTACATAATACGTTACAAATTTAACGAATGTAAAGATGAAAAAAGGAAGAAAATAGATGTTTCTATAAGCTGATATCAATTACGGCTATAATTATATCTCGCTAGCTAGCGTCAGAGATATAATTTTAACCTTAATTAATATCAGTTTGTAGAATTGTACACATTATTTTCCTTTCTTCATCTCTATTATTATTAAATGATATTTTTATGTATTATGTAACAATAATAATATATTTTAAATAACGATACTGTAGATTAGAATCATCTTCGACATTTCATCCTTTAAAAGCGTTTCATCAATTTAGAATATTTACATTTACGTTTAAGGCCCAGTTCCATCAATATAAGATCAGCTTTAATTTCGCTTTAAGTTACTATTTATTTGTTGTAATTCATAGAATTAGAAAAATATAAAAAGTAAATTGAATCGAGATTAAAATTAATCGCACATTGCTAGAGCCGGGCATAAATATATTTATAACATGACGCTAATCCATAGGCGGTCTCGTGTTTCGTGTATCGATGCATGGGTCAGCGCAGAGGCTATCGACTATCGACTCGGTAGGATAGTCAACGACGGAACGCGACCTCCGGATTGTCCCGTGGCGATGTATGTATCGACGTGCGGCAGATATATCGGCTTCCGCGCGAGCCGTCACGGTCCTTCGAACGATGCCATTACACGCGCCACGTGTTCAGAATTGGATCTTTGGACGTCGTAGATTCGCATCCCGTAATTTATCAAGGAGTCGTGATAATAGGGTCACTTGCCAACAAAGTGTCCAAGCCAATCGTTTCCATTGGTCCGATCGAATCCGCGGGAGATATTCTGCGATTGATCATTAAAAAGAAACAGGAACGTTCGATCTCCTTATCGCCAGGTCACATGGCGAGGGGGCAACTTTAATGGCGCATTTAATTCCCTTACTAAATTATCGTTAATGCGACCGTTAGTGCATTCTCGCTATTATCGCATTTTTCAGATTTTGCATATCATACGTCCCAAATCCGCTCAGAGCGATAATCTGCTGTCCTTTATCTTCTTTTATAAGCAGCATTTGATAAAAATTCTCTATCTTCTCTATTTTGTTTTAAAAAAAAGTTTAACTTTTACAGGACGGAAAAGTCACTATAATGTCACATTTTGAAGCAAGGATACAATGAATTATAACAAATCTTATTCGAGGGAAAACTAGTAAGAGTTTAAAAATAGACCTTCTCCCTCTATAAATATTAAAAATCAAGCAACTTTCTATGTTTAGTTTAGAAAGATTTCCTAGTAACACAATTTATTGCCGCAATACTGGACCAATATCCATGATGCATGCCAATACTTAATCAATGTTTCGCTGATGAATTATAATATTCGAAATGTTGCTGTCCATTTTTTGTTCCACTTGAAGAAATTTGTACACATAATATATGGTTTTTTTTTCTAAAGAAACTCTTAAAGATAAATTATAAATCCCTTAAAAAATAGGTTTAATTTGTACAGGCAATCATGGTGTTAAAATTATTGCGCCCCGTGTTAATGATCATGTTTTGGGGTTGCGATACATCAAACTTATTGGTAATCTGGCACACGGGCCCTCATTGGAAGCAAGTCCTTATTGTGTTTGCGCATCGTGATGTTAGACTATTGTGGACTATTGCCTCAGGTGTTTGATGACCCGCGTGGTCTTTAGACGTCACTCGATCCATAGCTCGTAATTCATCAAAGGTACTGTGCGTACGCTTTGACGTAAAGCTGATAGATTGGCATGTACTCTGTGGCAGAGTGTTTCGACTACGTCGAGGTGGATATGTGTGTGTGCATACCGAAAGAGTAAAATCAATTGTAGTTTTAGTAATCAGATTACATTAAGATTGATCAATAGTTTCAACGATCGATCCTCGATCGGAATTAATCGTGTATACGTACAATATTTGGAGAATTAGCAACATTAATTCACAGTCAAAAGATTATTTATATATAATTATAAATATAATTAAGGAAGTATTTAAAAAAAAATAAAAAAATAATTTAAAAATCACAGATTTTTAAATATTGTATTTGTAA
>NW_011627473.1:376244-464115 GCF_000204515.1 Acromyrmex echinatior | reverse complement strand
ATAGGATTTTATATTACGAAAAAATGATAATATATAATAATTAGAAAATAGAACAATTATATATATATATATATATATATATATTCTATTCCATATATTCTATTTTATTTGTTTGAGACCTCGAAAAGTTTTGCTTTATTAATCTGTGCTAATTAGGGTGATACTTTCGCGAATTCAAAATTCGATTTAGAGCAAAGCTTCAGTAATTAACTTCGGAATATATCGTAAAGCAATTTCCAAATGTAGGCTATGCTTGCGCCAGATCTGTTTACAACTAACGGGAAATGTGCGTGCAACGTATGTACATGGGATAAATTACACTTTGAGCATCGCAATGATACATCGTGCTGCGGATGCAGCATTGTATTATTGTATTTATACCATTTGAGAAATCATATAATTACCGAGCTACCACAATTTCTGTGCTAGCCTTAATTATACGTTTAATAAATTAGATTGGATATACGTACGTGTATCCGTGTAAGAAATATTTTTTGTAGCCAGAAATCTCCCTCTTTCATTATCATTATCTCTTCTTTTTTTTATATTCTTTTTTTTATATTCTTACAATAATTTCACTCACTGTGATGTACATATTATGAATATATATAAGATTCTATTATAACATTTAATTAATTCTCTTTTTAATTTTATTAAAATTTTATTAATTCATTCTATTTGGATTTACATATTACCATTTCATAATTAAATATATGAATTATACACATGATAAATATTCGTATAAAACTTCTTATCTGTTTATCTTTCTTGATAATATCTCATTTATTATCTCAAATACATTAATTAAATTATATATTATATCTCATTACATTTCACATAGAATACTTTAATGCATATCGAGAAATGAGATTTACTTGTGCAGAGAGATGGGAAAAAGTAAATATCGATTCTGAGAATATTCTGCAGCGTAACTTCACTTCTGCATTAAAGCCCTCAACGTTACGGAGAGAGAAGTCATATAATTCTCTCGTATAATCCATATATCCCGTCGCCTATCTATTCTCGGATTGTTATTCTCGACTCCAAGACCGAGAGTACTAAAATTGGTGGAGATATTGCGCCTTGTAAATTGACTATGTCCTGCCGGATAGATATTATGCGCGTACTCAAGGAGCTTAAGCGCCGAGTTAATAATTCAAGTTATAAATCACCCTACCGGACAATGGTTCTATCGCGTCACTCCCAATCGCACCTTATTATTTGCTCCGTTATAAGTTTAATTACCGAATCTCGAACATTGATACGAATGTCACATTCAACTAACGTAAAGTTCATTCATTCTGTAACAGTCTGTGTTACAAATTAATGCATCAGTTCGCGCTTATATCATAATTCCGCATTTTACAGTTTACTGAGGTATTAATTTATGCGCATTTAGTAAACGTAACTTTGTTGTAATATATTCCTTTATTGTATATATCGTATATATTATCATGTTTATCATGTCATCGTGTATATTATCAGTGTTCTCAATTAATGCATTAACTATTGACACGTTGTGCTCCATAATATTTTGCGAGGCACTATTATAATAATAAAACATGGCCAAATTATAATTCTGTTTCTTGTTAAAGTTTATTATGTACCTAAGTTAGCAACAATGTTCTGTGTATAAATTTTATCATTATGCAGAGATGTTAAGAATTATTCTAATAAAAACTATAATTTAAGTATTATATATTAATATTAATAAATATAAAAAATATAATTAATAACACAGAGGAAAAGTAATAATTATTAATTAATAATTATTAAAAATATATATTATATAAATTATAATTATTAAAATAAGAAATTTATTCCAGCAACAATATTCAAACAAATTTATCACCATATGCAAAAAGATATAACGAAGAAATTGCTTCGCTCTTTAAGTTGCAGTCCCTCTCTTCTCGCTCTCGTAAGTATTAGACAAGTTCACTAAAATGCAAATATCGTAAAGCTAAAAGGAATATCGTATTAGATCGGAAAGTTTTCGTCTTGCAGTCAGCATAAAGTAAAGCGCGGACACATCGCTTAAAACCGATCTCTCTGCTGAATACAATTATCCACGACGCGGGGCTGGAGAATGGTAAATGAGATTCTTCGTCGAGGAACTAATGGTGAAACCTATCATCTTGCTAACGGGTGCTCGATTCGTAGGAAAGTCGAGCCGAGATAGTGTTTCACTTTCGAATAAATTGCTGGCGGAGACTGCCTATCGCGCAGCAGTACTTAAGCACCGAGTACAAGATATTCCGGGCGTGTATTATAATTTTTATGTCGCTACAGTATCGCCAGTGAAAGCGAGTTGTAAATCATTTAGAATAGTCATACAATATGCCGTAATGATAATTTTTGAAAGCTCATAAATTCGTAAATCCACAGATACTTGGCGCAGCTCGTTTAAATTCCATGCACGTGTTATTTCGTATTTAAATTTTATTTTAGTGAAATTCATCTGGAGAGAGAATCCGGAAATAAAATTTTCACATTTCTACTTCACTCTGTGTAAATAAAAATAAAAGTATTTTAATTATCTTTAAACGAGTAGAATTGAATTTCTTTTCGCTGAAAATTGGCTGTCAAAATTGGCGAGCACATATCGATGTCGGTCATAGGAA
Organism: Acromyrmex echinatior; assembly: GCF_000204515.1. The sequence goes on along the minus strand of NW_011627473.1, from coordinate 461,491 downwards.
AATTTTTCAGCTCGTTTTTAACAATTTTTAACAAGCTGGGGGAAAATTTCAATTTGTTTTTAACCATTTAAACAGTTTTGTCTTCGACAACTATCATCGATTGCCTCATCTTATCAGAGAGCCCTCAACGACTCGTCGTTAAGCTTTCATACTGGTAGATTGAATTCAAAATTTCCAATTTTTGCTTAATTGTACGAATGCGGAAACGTGTAACGCTTTTACGCGGAATATTTCCATATGTCCGGCAATGTCGGAGCAATAACGTTACCTACGAAACAACGCAAAGATCGCCCGTGAGTATTACGCTTGCGGCACACCGAGGACGTGTCCCAGGACGACGGAATAACAACGGTGACGAAGTTTCATCCGATGCCGATTAAATATCCGCGTTACAACTGCGCCAATCTGACGTTATAACCGCGTTACAACTTGATTCTCCTGTCGTCGTGTACCTACACTCGGCGAATCGTTTTTCTGGGAGAACCGCGTTACCCTCGCACAATGTTTTTCAGTCGAAGAAATTACCCGTGGGAATAAACTCTTCGCGCGAACACGATCGAATCTCGATCTGTGCTCTCTCAGGAAGGCGCATTTCTCTCAGGAAGTTCGCCAACGGAAAAATAACATTAGGCTCCGATCAATCGCGTCTGCACGCGAAGCGGTTTCGCGAGTGCAGAGATGACGGCCGGAATCGATGCTGCGATTTATGTAGAGCAAGCCTCGGCGTATACAAGTATATCTACTACTACCGGCTCGCCACTTTTTCCGGGCTTTCTCATAATCCGGTCGTTTATTTTATTCGAATACAGCACACGTTTGACATCGAGCGATCGCACATCTGCAACGGATCATCCCGCAACTGACGGAACATACAACGTTCTTTGTGGAATCGGTAGTTGATGGATATATATGTCATAGATACAGGGAGGATTTGGCTGAAGTATCTAAATATTTGGCTGACACAGATCTGAAAACAATTTTGATGGATCATCAAAATAATTAGATAGGAAATTCAAATGAGCAAAAGCTTTGGAAATCCTATCAATCAGCTTATATAATTATTTTGAAAGTTTAACAAAATAATTTTTAGATTTGTATCTACATACATGTTGGAAAATTGATGAAAATAAATTTAATATATTTTACGTATGCAAAACGGTCCATTCAAATTTGTTTGTACAAGATGAATATATTAGAAAGTAGCAGTAACACAAATATTATTACATAAAAAGAATTAACACAAAAATGTAACGTTGACACAATTTGTAAGCAAATTGTGGAAGCATATTTTTTCAGTAAAATTAACATTTATGATGTTATTTTAACACATATTTTATTCATTCATTTTAGAACTTATGTTTTAAAATACATTATATTATTTATTCACTTATTCATAAATTGTGTTACTTTAACACCAACAATAAGAAATGTTGAATATCAATTTGACACAAAATATTTAAATAATATATAATCACATTAAGTTAAAAATTCAACACAAAATTTTAACAAGAACTTAAATGGACGTTTTTAACACAAATATAAAATGTTCTTTACTGTAGCTAAATTTTTAAATACTTCAGCAAAGCTATTTTTTTCATGATATGTCAAAGCACAAAAAAATTAAGTGGATCAACAATTTACAAAACTTACTTTAGACTCGAAAATAGATCTCACAAATTTTAAAGTGTATAACATATATTTATGCGTCGTCCTTTTCATAGATCTCGCATAAATATTTCAATTCGCAACGTATGTACCGGCTGGACTTCAAACTTTTATAATCATCGAAATCGCACATCGTGTTCGTTGCGCGAGCACTGGAGATATGTAAATAAGTTTGATGTTTAGGAGACCCAGTTTGGCCAATCCGATTTGCATTTAATATCAGTCGCAAATCCGCGATATGTCGTTGATTAGCTAAAACTTTCACCATATACCAGCGTCCAGCTGATGTCAACTAAGCCAATTACGCGGGACAAGTTATATGATCACGTCCATCGACCTGAAACACACAAGTTTGTTTGTCCGTTTCGCAATAATGGCCCGGAAAGATTCGAGTCGCTGTAAACTTCTCGTCGCCGTGGTGTAATGAACAACGTAAAACTGGTAAGATTCATATCGCCACGCAAATAGCGGGGTAGTTGCCAACGCACAGACGCAGATATAGAATATATACGCTATACGCTGCGACGATACTGCACTTTCCTTCCTCGCGATAACCCTTTCCCTCGAGTTTCGAGAATTTCCCACGGAGAAGTTTCGCGAAAGCACAAGCGATTATCCGAACTGTTCCCTCCGATTGTGGCAACCATACGGAGACATGAATGTACGAGCATGTCCCGTCATGCACCCTATAAACTAAGTTACGGGATATCCGAAGGGGATGAAAGGAGCGACGCATAGCCGCAGCGGGGATGCGGAAGAGTGGAAGACATTAAGCTCGCGTACAGATTACGTAGTTTAGCGCGTTTGATAACCGCGTGGCTATTCGCGTGGAATGCGTCGCGAAAACTTGTAACGCGACAATATCTACGTGGCGAAATGAAGAAACCGACTCAACTACTGGATCTACCTGAAAAATACTTACTTGACTCTTTGGAGTTGACGCGAAAATCTCTACAGTTACTGATGCTGGATCTGTAAGATCCATTTATAATTTATGTTAATTAACAGACACTAATTCATTTCGAGAAACCAAAATGACTTTGTACGTGATAAAAAAATATTTTGTATTTGCCTTAAAATCGATCCTTATTGCGAAATTTTATTGAATTTTAAACATATTTGAATGTTAATTTAATATAATATGTATTTAAATACAATAGTTTGTGTTATATTAATATTCAACATTTTTTTTAGCGTAAAATAACAATTTATGACTAGATAAATAAACAATTAACATGGTAATGTATTTTAAGACATAAATTTTAAGATAAATTAATAAAATGTATTAATTTATATAAATATTGTAAATGTTATTTTTACTGAAGAAATATGCTTCCACAATTTGCTTACAAATTGTGCCAGTATTACACTTTTATGTTATGTTTTTTACATAATATACATGTATTAAATTTTAGCATATTCATTTTTTAATTAACACAGAAATTTAAGTAAATCATTTGCGTGACGTATAAAATGTGTGCAAAATCTAATACAAACTTTCTAACTCTAGATAAAAAAAGAACAAATACTAAGTGTATTTTAATAAGAATAATCCAAATTTGTAGCAGATGTAATATAAAGAAAACGGAATTGTTTAAAATTAAAAAAAAAAAGTATAATTGAGTGATTCAATACACACAGTTTGGAGGGTTAATCTCTCCATTAAAAGAGTTAAAAACGCATGGATCCTTAAAATATTTCCGCTACGAAGTTGAGTCCATAAACGTTCTTTAAACGGTTCTTGGAGACATTTTACGTACTTTTCTACGAAGAAAAAAGTAAAACGCGGTTCTAGCTACGTCCAGAATAGCGGGTTGATATTCGACGATTATGTGAGTGACTCTCTAAGAGGTCAATTTGAGAGTTGGGTCGTTTCAACCCCCTTTGGGCGCCGCATTAATATTAAGTTCGCGAAAGAATTAGCGTGTCCCTGAAGATTTTTACATCGCGTCGTGCCCGCGCCGGATTTCGCGCAGCTCGTATTTCAGTTGTAACGGTCGGATGGGACGGCGGTTAAGAAAAGAATTTTACCGTCGTTCGCGCGCGACATTTGCATGCAAATCGTGCATATTGTAGTTTGTCACACGCGGTATATGGCAGGCGCTTGCCATGACACAGGAAGGGAACAAGGGGAGCATTAAGTTTATGCTCCGCACGGAATTACGTAGTTTAACACGTTGATAACCCCGCGAAATCCGCTCCGCTGCTTTAACCGTAAATGTAACGTAGTTCCGCCCTTCCCACACCTTTCGTGCATTCGCCGATCGGCGATGACGGCACACGAGCGCGCATTTAATTTGGTCTAATGAGATTTCGTTCGATGCAATTATGCAGTAAATTCCTGAAGCTATCTTTTGTGCGGGTCCGATAAAAAGTTAAGCTATCGACGAACTTAAGGTCTATTTCATTCGATCGAGATGACTTTGACTAGAAGAATAAATAGGATAAACTTGAATATTATAGTTATACGAAAAAGATGGACATAGGCTATCCGTTTCTTCAATAATTGCTAAATAGTGCATTTTTGTAGTTATTCTCGAAAGTAGTCAATATTTACAATAGTTTATATTTGTATACTTTTCAAAATGACAATATTATGAATATTATGTAGGTAATACTTTTTACTTTCGACTCTTTACAAAGTTTTGCACGTGTTCATTAAAAGTTGCTGTAGCGCGAACACACACATACACAGTGTTTTATTAATTACAGAAATTTTTATTTGGTTTTTTGCATCTTGAATATAAAACACACACACACACACACACACACACAAACTGTCCTGTACCATTATAGCCATTTTTTCCCTAAAAGTTAGGATAGCCAATACAATATAATATTTTGATAATATTAAATTTCTGTTAAGTGTTGTATTTGATATAATAGTTTAAATTTTAATGAAGTGATATATCAAATACTATTTAAAAAATGATAAATATAAAAAAAATATAAAAGTATGGTTTTGCATTTAAAAATGCAAATTGATCATCTTACTCGAGTTTTTTAGTATCTTCTACACTATTTACTTATGCTTATTCGTTGTGTATCCGTTATTAATTACTGGTGCTTCGATTAATAGCATCAATTTATGTTCTACTGATTCAGGTTAATGACTTCGCTATCTACTAACAACTAGTTACAGCTAGACACATATATATATATATATATATAAATAGAGAAAAATCGAAGACAAACTAAAATAATTAATCAAAATTAATAATTATTGTGACAGAAATATCATTTCTGTAACACATTTCGATTTTCTGTTCGCAAGTTGTCAATAAACCAGTATTATGATATTAATTAGATATCTCGGACAAAATATTTCGGTAACAGGGCTTCTTTACGATTTTCGTAGATGACCCGAATCTTTTAGCCGCGTGCTAACGAACTGTTAATTCTCTCTGATATCATCACCAACTTTCGTCACTTTTATTTTACCCCCGTGCGATTTCGTGTAAGTAGTTCGCATATCGATAATTATTATCAGCCGCGGGGTTATATATCCGATAGATCGTTTCGTCGAGTAACGAAATCCCGGCAGATTGCACGTGGAAGTGCATGTTATATTCCGCGGCATAAATTGGGACCGGTGTGAGAAGCTCGTGCCGTATATCGGACGGGCATGCAGCAACAGCCACGATGCGTACTTTGCGCTTCGTATCCCGAGGGAAATTTTCATGGCGGTCAGTGTAAACTATATACTCTACGACTACCCCATCCATCGGGGCCATCGGGGAACCTCTTCCGTTGATATCGGTTTTGATATTTGTACATCGCGTTCGTCAGCAATTTTCATTCCTATAGCATCGAACGGCGAACTAGTTCTATCGAATTACTCGATTACTTATATTATCCCTCAGTTGGCGTATAATCTGGATGCATTCGGAAAATATGCGATGGTAATTGAATCGGCGAGTGCAGAGGAAGAGTCTAATTTTTTTTCGAAAATAAATTCTTCACAGTGATCTTGAAATGAATAGATACGCTTTCAGTGCAAATAAGGCACTTGTCAGTTTGTTCCAGATTTCTAAAGGCCTAAAATAGACGTTGAAAACGAGCAATGAGTGCGGAAAAAGCACAAGTCTATAGAACTCGCAAGATTCAAGACTTGAAAAAAATGGAATGCTACATCCCTTCAGAATGAAAAAGCCTTTCATGAGATTTTCATGGCCAACCACTAAACTTGAAGAGCAACTAGAAGAAATATTTTAATAGAATTTCCAGTGTTTTCGGAATCGTTTTGTGTAAATAATGTTATATTATTTAATGGAGGGAGAGAGAAAAGAATTAAAATATTAAAAATTATTTTTAAAAATGACCAAAAAGATAATGTAAGTAGTTAACCTTTCAGTACCCACAAAGGGTTAGCGTAACCCCCTGATTTTCATAGTTTAGATGTTTTTTCCGAGCCCTTTTCACTTATTGCAAAATCTCTTTTGTGCTACGACATTTTAGACTTTCTAACTCAAAAATTCTTTTTTTTTCAGTCTTCAAATGATAGATTAAAAAAAATTAGTTAAAATCGATGTATTACAATTTGAGATACAATCAAAAGAAAATGCTGGGTTACAAATATGAATCCGGATATGGATAGATAGGGATTTTTTTGAGATGTGGGTTAATATGAAAAAAAAAATAATAATAATTATCTCAGAACACTTTTCTGATATTTTAGAATTAATTGTTACAAATTCTATAACAGTCAAAAAGAATGTAGACATTCCATTGTTGAATGGCTTCATTATTTTTCGCAAATGCCACATTTATCAATTTTCTATCCACGTGAACGCGAGTTATCTGTGATCAGCGATTCAGGTTCCTGGCTTGTGCGACAAGATAATCCGATAGATCAACACTTTCGGGTCACCTCTTCATTCCTCTCGCGCTCCGACGTGCTGGTACGGAAGACCGTCGACCTATCTATTCACTTATAATAAATTGGAACGGGGGACAAGTCGCTGGTTTCCTACTGCTTGGTCAAAGCCGTTCGATACTTTGATCGCATATTTAAAGTCCGTAAATCATAAGAAATCTCGACGTACTTTAAATCAATTTCCACCTGAAAAATAACTAGCTTGCGTACTCACCATAAAGTCGAGCACGAATAAAACTTTAGCATTTGAAAGAAGTTTACAAAGTAACTTCTCTCACACGGTCGTAATATTATCGGGAGGAAAATCCGCTGGGAAAACAGAGTGCGACAGGAAGAGAGGAAGAGGCGCAAAAGCGAAATAGAAACTGCTATTGTTAATAACTTCATCAAGATTATTTACTTTGTCATATTATTTATTTATGACAAAATATAAGCGGCCAAAATAAAATTTTACTTTCCAATTAATTTTGATTGTTTTAGGGATTAAATTCACGGATTACTAAGTTGTCTAATTTTGAAAACTGAAAATCCCTGAATAATAATGGAAAATTTCATTCGTATATATATATATATATATTCGTTGCGCTCGCGGTTGAAAGAATATACGATATTTTTGAAATAGCCCGGCGGCACGAACGCACAAAGAAGATAGATAGATTTTATTATAACATAGTTTCTGTTGCATTTGCAGTCATATGCGCGTTCGCTGAAGTACTTACGCTACAGAACTCGGGATTTCGCTTTGCCGTGGTATAAACTAGGAAGAAAATGTGAAAAGTAAGCAGAAATAGCGCCATATACAATGTTTAGCAAAGTAAGAAAATTCGGACAGGTGAGATTGCCTTGCGAGCGTTTCCTGCCAAACAAAACCTTTGTTCCCCGTTATTTGAAGCTTTGCGATAATCCCATAGAGATATTTTGCTGTGCGGCGAAAGATTGATATACACGTGAGAAAATGTTTCAAACTTTTATTATGTATAATAATATAAAAGTAAAAGAAGATAAAGCTAATTAAATATTATAGCTTGTAATTTATTATTATTTTTTAATAACCATTATTTTATCTACGATATTAATGCAAATATTAGCGCATTTGCTGTATTTGAAAAAAATTACATATAAATAGATATTATTAAACACCAAGATCCGCAACGATCAAAAGTAGGATGTTTTCTCTTATTTGATTTATTCTTAACGGTCTAATTTCTACTTATAATTATTAGCGAATTAATTATTCGAAGAATTTAAGCATCGATGTTAAACATTTTTTTAACGGACACGCTTTTAATTAGAATTTCTTTAAAACTGGATACAAAGAACCTCTTAAAGCTAACTAAAAACTAGAATTTTATCAACAAGCTTTTGAAGCTTTAATCTCTCGAAACTTGTGAGATTCTATCACTGGTGTTAAATAACTTCCTAATTAAACATCGACTCCAAAAACTCTGAAAAAAATGCACATTGTCGCTATTGATCGCCGCACATTCCATCCCTTTCCATGTTCATCTCGTATATTTCGCGCGAAATTTCTTTATCAGCCCCGCAACGATGTTTACAACTTCCGCGTGATTGCGACGACAAACGAGCTCCATTCACCTATCGGAGCAGCTCGCGCGCTTGCCAAGCGGGAAAATTCTCCGGAAGATCTACTCGATCGCGCCAGCAATCTTTTTCCCATCGTAACCGTTCCCAGCAAACGAAATTCACGCGGGTGATGCGCGCGCACAGAGGAAGCCTGGATAGTGATCGTTTGCGGCTTAAAGGATCGTTAGCATCGTCGTTCGCGATGTACCGGAGTCTCCGTACTGTCGCTGCTACTGCCATAACTTCGCCATTATCCGACTTGGCAACTCTCGACTCGGGATCGCTCAGTTTTCCCTTCGATTCCCGCTCTCTATCTCCCTGTGTCTCTCCCTCTTCTCTCTCTCTCATTCTCTCTCGTCAAGTTGCACATTAAACAAAGTGGGTTATAAAGGGGACGTCCCAATAACCTAAACTGATACATAGGCGTTCGACCGTTATTAAGGAAATTACGATATCCAGGATATTGTTCAGATTGATACAGTTGTTTATCTCTGAAAGGAGACATTAAATCGTCCTATTAGACCTCAATTACTTTTCCGCTTGGCAAAATCGAAATCTGTGTAAATGATAGATGTAAAATGCATTTAGGAACAATTAATTTTTCTTTAGGATTTGGAAGGTATAGTCGATATTTTAATTGTAAATTCTGGTAGATAAACTTCGAACTGTGAAAAAAATTTCTTCAGTCAAATTGACTAAAACTGATATTTTAGATATTTTATGGATTATGAGATAGTGTCCAAAAGTTTTCAGAAAATACACAGTTGAAAAGAAATATGTAGTTGCATATTGCATAATTTTGTTAAAAAGCAAATATGTGATTTTTGACATTATTTGATTCATCTTATTATTTTGTGTAATATTAAGGTACACCAGAAAATAAATAGTTTAGTAGATAAAGATATTTTTCAGTCCGATCAGATCTAAAATAGCAACTTCCAAATAATAATAAAATTTGTCTATTTTTTATTGTTGCTTATGGATATTTTAATCTTATAATCTACATTCTACAAAATATTATTACCGTCAATTTTATTGAAACTATTTTTTCCATATATTATAATTAGTGTAGGGTTCTTTAAATCTGTAAAAAATAAGTAATATAATCCGGCTTTTATAATAGTAAAAACTCATTAAAGTTTTCACAATAGGTATGTAAAAATTTTTTCAATTTTTCAAACAGTCCAGAATAATATAAAAAATTTGCATTGAAACTCAAAGACCCAGTTCGCTGACGAAAGATACAAAATTCTGCAACCGACAAAGAGTTAAAATTTATAAAATATAAATGTTTTTATCAATACATATAATACAAAATTGGTATTTGCTCATGAAAGTCACGCTTGGTGCGCTGAGAATAATAATGAATGTCTTTTAACATTCAACAACCTGGCAGTAAGTGTGCTGACTCGACTCCACACAAAGATAGGTCCCTAATCCGATTTTCTTTTCTCACTCTCTGGTCTTTGTTCCGGTCTTCAACCTCTTGGGCGCAACGCATCCTTCAACCCTCAGTCCCTCATTCTTCAAACACCGCTCTCCATTTCCCCAGCCCTTGGCTCCATCTATTTGCTCACCTCTCGTTCTCTGTTTGTGCGACCTTAATATTTCCGTAATACTTCCTCGACGCCACCCCGTTTATATTTAATACGCCTAACTTTATGTTACATTTTACAATAAACCGGGAAAATGATACGTCAACAAATGTTAATGTTCCCAATGCATCCTCTTTATTGATGTTTATTAGTGTTTTTCAAATAACAGTTCTCCATATATTTGTCATAATCAGCTTGTAAAGTGCAGGATAAAACTTTCATCTTTTATTTTGATTATGTTATGAAAATATATACGGAAAATATATACGACAGTTATTTTATTAAGATAATTTAATTTCGTGAGCTACTGCGAAATTAAAATTTTTAAGTTTGCATAAAATCTTGCAATTGATAATCTAAAGTGCATATTCGATTATTTCTTAATTACTTCAATTTAATTACAAAGATATTTAATATTTAAAATTATATATAAAAAGTTGTAATTAAAGTTAATATTAGATCAACTTTTAATACACAAGACAAAAAATAGGTTTTTCACAAGTATAACATTTTTATAACATACGCTTTTACAGCGCTAAAGTTATAATGTTTAATAAAAAGTAATAATAAGTTTTTATAAGGCATACTTCATTATTTACATTGTTTATTTTTATTTTTTATTATAATATAAAGATAATATCAAAATTTTATTGTATGTCTATACAATAGTCCAATATTTTTCAGCCCTTTACAGATCGTAGACCTTTCTCAACTTAGTATTTTTACTACTTATTATATTAAAGCTTTAAAAGCTTTTCCCTTTAGAGGAAAAAAGGCTTCATATTACCTGTTACCATCAAAAGAATTGAATAAAACGCCGTTGCAAAAGTTTTAATGTAATATCCTTAATTTTAACTTCTCGTTTCAGCAGAATGAAATTTACTACATTGACTTGTGTAAGCTTCTCTCGAGCGTTTTAATGCTGTTATATGTATTTTAAAGATAATTATTCAACAAATATGATCAGTCGCTGTGTTAAGCAAAATAAATTTAGACAGGCAATGATTACATTAATATCTGTCACTCATATTGTTTGGTTCTAACATGTCAAGCTATATCAATATGTTATATATATATAAATATATATTATATATAACGCCTCATATATTTTATTATGTTTTCTTCTTTTTTCATGTTTCTATATTTTCATATGCTTTAATATCATCACGATTTCATCGTTTCCTTTTCTTTCTTTTCCATGAAGTCAGACATAACTTTCGGCGTCATTAACACCGCGCAGAAATTTTCACGCTTAACGCGTCAGTTCCTTTCGCGACGAACAACCGCAAGTTTCCCGATAAGACGAACTTTTCGTCATTGTGACGTCCTGTACGATAATACAGAGTCGTGACAACATTTCTAACAAACGTAATTCTTATCACTCTTCGTGTCCATTTTCCTTGCGCGTTTTTCGGCATCATAAACGTAGCAAAAGAAATTATTCTCACAAAATCAGCAGAAATGGATCTAAACTGATATCCATGGCAATATATTCTATTTCTATAATGTATAATAATATGAACAATCATGTATCGATTTCTTACGTAGATATATTTGTAAAGCTATTTATATATATATAAAATTAACATAATTAATTAATTAGAGTAAAAAAATATAATTCATTCCAACTTTTGATTTATACCGAAAAACTTTGATTAAAAAGAATTTGCTGCAGATCCGTGGAAGCGTAATTCGCTATTACATTAAAGGGGAGCGTATATTTTATATTGTCGTTCTCTTTATAGAATTTTCTTAAACTCTTTAATAAAGTTTAAAAATTATTAATTACAAAAATCATAATAAATGCTACTATTTTCTATATATTAAACGTATGAAGCAAAGTATAAAATATTATGTATGAATACGGATTTCTTATTTAAATCGAGGAGACAAAGAAAATGTGGAAAGCCATTATTTATTAACACTAATTAATTTTTAATGTTTAAATATTGTTAATTTTAAATATTGTTAATTAAACGTGTATAAAAATTTTCCGGAAATAAAAAGTTTTTATAATTATATAAGAATAATAAGACTTTATTAATTACTTTATAAATGCATGATAAATCATTTACTTTTAATAGCTAATAACTTGACAGCTGTTGTAAAAATTAATTTACAATTAATAAACTACTTAGCCTGAACAACACTCTTCCCGTTATATACGATCACCCTTCGGCATCGAGTGTCACAGTTGATAATAAATGATGTTTGAGACCATACTTCTTCCGCGTCTTAAGGGATGTTTTTCGCCAATTTCGTTATCGATCCTAGATCCTCCGTCGCTCGGCGTCAGTTATCCATGACGTTATACATCGCTATCTGGCACCTAGCAAGCCTCTTCCCTCGGGACGATGGAGTAACTCGTGTTGAAAAACACATCGTTGATGGGCAAGCGTTTTATGATATTTGCAGGGCGAATGTACGCGAAACGAGAACAGGGAAAGATATTGTCCGCGCCGACGAACGTTCGCCAACTCGCAAGTTCGCCAACTAGGTTCCACGTGTAATCTGATTTTTACCGTCGTCGGTACCGTTCAAACTTGGACATTATTGTCGTATTCGCTTCGCTACGACGACGCGTTTATTCCGAACCATCGCTTCTACCAAAAACGTCGTCCCCACGGTTCTCTGAGTCCTGAAAAGCGTCCGTTCTTTCAACGCGTCGCGTACGAATTTATTGTATATCCGAAGACGCTCGTTCTTTTCCTCGCTTTCTCTCCTTCCCTTTTTTCTTTTTTGCGGTTAAACTTCGCCGAGAATGCGAAAAATACGAGACGTTCGATTCGCGAGCCGATATAAAGACGACCATTCCCTTATCATGCGCCTTCTTCGTATACTGTGAAACGATCATCGCTGCTAGCAGATTCGCAACGCTTCTATATCGATCGACAAATTGTTCCTGAATTCGGCGTACAGTTTGACTTCGGTTAGACACATAATACCAGCAATATAAAATGTCGAAAGAAAAATATCAAAGCTATCAGAAAGATTAAATGATAACGTAGATGTAACAATTTAACAGATTTTTCGTATAAGAATCTGATAGAGCAAAATATAATACAATCAGACAGAAAGCCCAAGAAATGAACAAATGAAAATAAATAAATAATAATTTAATGTTAATAATAATAATCAAATGAATCTGACAGCATTCGAATAATCTTTCTTCTCTTTTACAAAAATCATCGAGGTGTTGCAAATTTTTTATTCTATTCATCTTTATTACACTACATCCAAAAAAGTTAACAAAATATAATAAAATTAAAATAAATAATCAATTTCTCCATTAATAAATGAAAAAAAAAAATAGAAAAACTTTCAATGTTTAATTTCAATAATGCTAAATATTCATAATGCTAAATTATTACGTTTTTGTTATAAATAATTCCTTCAACGCTGTAAATTAAAGAACTTAACATAGTATTCTTTTAGCAAATGCTACATCGATTACGTTACGGAACTCTTGATATCGTCAGTCGTGCTACATTATTGTACGGATTGAATAATCCATAGCCTGTCTATCAACAAGAGAACCTCGCCGTGATAGCCTATCAACTCTAAGGAGGATACGTCAGATGCTTCCTGGCTTTATTCGGGCCACCCTTTACTCCTGAATGGGTAAGGATGTCAACTCAGAGAGCTTCTCCTGCCATAAACTTCGGGCTCACGTAGCCGAGCCCATGCCATCATCTGTATAAGCCACTCGCTCGTCTATCGTTGCTCGCGATCCATCCACGATCCTTTCTAGCTGAGTGTGATATATGTACTATACGAAAATCTAGTAAAGAGAATGAGCACTCCTTCATAATGCAGGATAATAAAATAACGTGCCCGTAAAGTTTTACGTTGAAACTAGGAATCACTGAAATAAATAGGTTATTATTCTTAAAGTAGATAATATTTAGCTAAGTAGATAATATTTTCTTAAAGTAGATAATATTTATATTTACTAATTAAGGGAACACAAGAAAGTGTCTCTGTCCGATTTTTATAAGCTTTGGATGTACTAAAATATAGGCAAAAAATAAGAGATACGTATTTTTTATAAATTTTTTTGCACATTAAAGGGATAAAACCCTCTTTTTAAAAATATTAGCTTTTTCCTTTTTGAGTAACTATATTGTTAAAGACAAAAAATGTTGTAAATAAAAGAATGGTTTTAAAATATATTATAATAGCAAAAATACTTTCTCTCTTTTTTAACAAAGAATATTTCATTTATAAAAAACAAAAAATTAAAAAATTTTTTAATCATTATAAAGTACTCTTGATACCATTTAACTCTTATTTATACATTATATTTGGTGATGATTTAAACGATATTCATTCAGAAAAAAATAGATCTTCTTTTAAGGGAGAATTTAATCTTTATAACGTATGCAAAAAAACATTTATAAAAAATATAAGTCTTATTTTTGTTCATATTTGAATGTATCCTAATCTTATTAAACTCGAAGAGAGATTCGATTGTGCTTCCTTGTAAGTTATACATATACTAAGCAGCTCTATATATATATATATATATATATATAATATATATATATATACATATATATACATATATATATATATATACATGGAAGATATTGTTCTATTAAAATAATATTTTTATTTTAGAAATATGTTATATTTCCGTTAAATATTACGAATAAATAAACTCTTGTGTAAGTAAAATAAGTAATAATAATATGATATGTTAAAATAATTATAATTGTACTTGTTTTATATAATGTTTTATTATAATGTTCGTAACGAATAATTGTACATTATGATTGCAAACATACTATATTGCATACATTTGCATTATACTGTATTATTCTCGGTATATTCTATTAACGTATAACGTTTCTTTTGTTTTATAATGCGCAATTGCAAAATTCAAAATGCCAGGAATAAAATTGGAAAACATAAATACGCATATTTAACAGGTAATTGTATATAAAATAAATACAAATTTAACGTAACTTTTACAGATACTTATTATCGGCCCATTATATTAATAAGTTTTAATTGATATAAAGCGATTGGACTGTTATCAAAACAGTATCGTATTTGTGATTTGTTATTTAATTTTGGATCGGAACAAAAGTTCGTAGCGTTACAAATTTTAAAATACTATTTAATTTTGTCAAAAATAAACAAAATTAGAAAAAATATTTTAAAGCTTAATCTCTATTTTCAAAAAATTCGTTATGCTTTTTTTAAGTTTCTATGAGTTTCGAATTTTTACATATAGGAAACTATACGAATTGAACAAAATGGGAAATTTTCTTTTCATCTTGTGGGCTTATTACGTATCCAAAAATTATGATAAATTTCGACTTTCTAACGTGAAAACTTAAAGATTTCCCCTACAAAGTCATTTTTTAAAAATGATTCTAAAATTTGTTATTATTAATTACCGTGGATTAAATAGTAAAAGAACCTGTTGGCTTTGATTGATCATAACTTCATTAAAAATAATCATATCAGAATTAGAATAATAGATGAAACTTGAAACTTTACTCAATTGAATGATATAATTGCCAAGTTTTTTAAAAATATGTGAACATAATACGAATGAAATAGTACAAATTTTTGTTCCAATCTATAAATTTATTATTTAATAAATCGCAATATCTTGTTCAACTGTGTTTAAAAGTTATATTTCAATTCGAGAATATTAAACTCAATTTGATTACTAAGTGTAGAAGATAACTTCATTAATGTTTATAAGATAACTTTATTGAGATATTAAATATATCGCTTTCTCACTTCAAAAGTGACACAATTAAAACATGATTTTCAAGTTATTATGTATTATTATAATATCTTAAACTAATATTACTAATTATATTAATGAATAAGTTAATCATTGCTACACATTTTTATAAATCAAGTTAACTTCAAAAAAATCATCAAAATCATCATAATTCAAAAAGGATGATCTTTTAAGGGTTATAAAAAACAAAAATGACAAAAATATTTAATCATGTTAAAAAAATTTTTTTTTACAGATATTATTTGATTAATTAAGTTGAAAAATTGTTTTTTCCATTTTCTAAGAAATTTAATTTGTTGAATCGTGTCACTTCTAAACTAAAAGAATGATATAAAAATGTAAATACATTCATTAGAAAATCAAAGTACGAAGTGTACGAGTGGCATATACGAAATTAGCACTAGTCAATTTACGATCGGCTATTGAACAAATGGCACTGACCCATGATTGAGGTTTCGTGGAGGACGTGGTGTCCCACAAACACGTGTGGCGAATAAATGTTGCCGGAAATTGCTGGAAAATGAATCTCGCCCGCGCCGCATGAAGATAATGCGATTTCAGGCATCCGACCGCGAGGACATAATCGCGCTATTAATTCTTATTAATTTCCAATTCGAGCTCCATTACGTCCCTTTAAAAATCCAATTTTTCAAGACACGAAATACCACGGCTCGCGAATTCTCTCGCGCGGATTTTCCAGGCACGTCGTACGCTACCGCGCCGATTGCAAATATATCAGCTTAACATCGATACGTTTCGCGCGAGGAGACTCAAATGGTTTCCGGCGGCGAGGTTAAATCTTTGATCGCCCGCCCCGTATCGCGTCGTTTTTATTTTCTCGAACGTGAATTTGTGCGGCCACGGGCACCAGCCGTTGTTTCCGGAAACAAATCTCCGTCTCGCGGGAAAACGTGATCCGTTTACGACGAGGTGATACTGCGACGCAGAAATGCGCAAACCATGCGAGTAAATTATGGTGGAAAGAGGATAATGGAGACAATAATACTAAAAAAAAAAAAAATAAAAAAATAAAAATATGTATCTTTTCACGTTAGTTTTGGCCGCAACCAAACCGAAGCAATCGCGATAAACAATCACGCAGTGAGGTTTATATTCGTTGCGCGTTGGCGTCCGGAACTTCCGGAATTTTTACCGAAATACGAGCCCCGAGAGTCCGAAAGTGGCCGTTTCCTGTGGCGACAACGATAACGACTCGCGCGTCCTCTCGGAAAGCAAACAAACGATCTCTTTACAATCGCGCAATATTGCATTCTACCAGTGCGTGAGTTGAAGAGCTCACCTCGCGTAAAAACGCGTCCGGCACGCAGCGAGAAATTCAATATGAGGACCATTCATTTTATGAGGTCACCTCGAGTTACTCGAGTGCACCAATGTCTATTATGTCCGACTGCGACTCGCAAATTGGATTTCTCTATCTAGTCCCGTGACCGAGGGCTATTATTTGAGAGAAAATTAAATAGAATTGTGTTTTATGTGTATTTAAGATAAACTGTTCCATTTTCTTAATAAGTTCAACGCCGATTCGCAAAGAAATTATTATTCGTTAATCATTTTTATTAGTTATTAAAATTTATAGTAGATAGACATGACTTACATATTAAAATACGAGTGAAAGAACTACGAAAATTATTACGGAAATTAATATTATTGTTAGAGAGAGAGTGCGTTGTTATATTATATTTATGTTATATTATTATTTTATAAGTGTTTAATAAATTATTATACTATTTAATTACCTCATATTTTCTGAGTAGTATTTAAATCTGAATAGTATTTGAATTATTACATTACAGTATTGTTAATTAAATTAGCGAAATATTACTATTGTTATAGTTAACTATCGAGTTTGAATATGTTAAGTCTTTAATTTTCGATATTTCACAAAAGTGGCTTAACTAACTGAATAGAAGGTCGATATCCGGTAGTCACGACGAATGCGGCGCGTTGCAGGCAGACTCATCAGCTGTCGCTGCATAAGTGCCAGTGAACCGCGATTATCGATACGGGATGCGCATTTTGGCATGTTATGCGGTCAGACAAGTGATTTATACAGGCGCGCGCACATTCATGCATGGAAAATTCATTTGCTGAGAACAAACAATATTATTATACCTAAATAGAGCGATTTACATTATCCGCCCTTCGTTCGAATTTTACGTAAAACATTGTAAAATGGCATCACGGCCTGCATGCATATATTCGATTGCGAATTGAGGTGAATGTTTGTTAACGAATGGAGATAAATGTGAAAATCGAGGAAATTAAACGTTATTAATACGATTATCGATAACGATTGTAACAAATTTATCTCCTTAATTCCGTAACGTTTGTTACAAGGCGTGAAGGATTAAATTGTAGAGTTATTGTTAATTATCAGATCGACTAATTATTAACAATAAATAAAGTGTCGAATAGCCCGTTTAAATATGGCAAACAAATGTGTCAACTTGGTGTGATTACAGACACATAAAATTTAATGTTTGATCCGGAGATTAGACCATGATATTTTCATATATTTCGATACTATGAAATCGAATCCGATGTCTATTTGTTCCGAATCATGTCACAATTTTTTAGCAATAGAAATTCTAGTATTTTTAGATTTTCTAATATTTTTAGAATTTAGCCTAATATTAATACACACATATATAAATAATAAATGTAGCCTTTCTCTCTCTCTCTCTCTCTCTCTCTCTCTCTCTCTATTACTCAAATTTTCTGAAGTTAGTAAATAATTTTAATAAAAAAATTATCTTCTTATTTGATTTATCTATTAAGTCTATGGTATACAAAAAATTATCTGAAAGGATTGAAGATATAAAATTATCAGTTTCTTGCACCAACATTTTCAATTAAAATAAAACATATTCTTAAGTTAAAACTTTGAATGCAAACTTAAAGTAAATTTTACATATATACAAAAAGAACGATTTTGAAGATAATAAAAAAAAGCAATTCTTAATAATTATTAATTAAGAAACATATTATTATTTTAAAAGCATGCAATCGATAGAAATTAAAAAATACATACGAACATGATGGTATATATAGGATACTTGGCCGTTAATAAATGCAGACGACTCTTACCTGAAAAAAGAAAAATAAGCACATAAATTAAGTCATTCTAAATAACGCGAACACAATAGAAAATGATTCGATATTTTGAAAAATTGGGATCTTACTAAAATATCGTGAAATATCAACACGGAAAGAACGATTTTGCTGAAGCATCTAAAATTTAGCTAGATACAGAATCTAAAATTTAAATTTTTTTGGATCATTAAAATAATTATGTAGGACGCTTAAGAATAATAAGCAACGCAAAAAGTTTCGATATTTTAGCAATCAACTTGAGAGTTCTACATAATTATTTTCATAGCTTAACAAAAATTATTTTCAGATTCGTGTACCTACATATATTTTTAAATATTTTTATTGCACTTTCACTAAAGATCTTTCAATAGATCAAAAATACCGCGCATCACAAAAATATTTTCAAAGCTATCGTTGAACGGGTAAGAGCCTTCGGGGGATTTGAAGGCATGACACATGTTCCCAGAGGGTTATCGAAATGGCACAGATTTATTGCGCGGAAACGAGGATGTGGCGTATATTTTCGGCGTTTTCACCAATGGTGACCACAGAGCGGACGATGTGGATGGGTCTCTTGAAAAACCATCGGCGGTTATCCGGGGCTATCGTCGAGCTTGTCGTCACGCAAGTGCGCTTCGAAAATTGGGAGAGGCCGGCGCTGATAGAGGCTGATGTGTGCCGGCACAGATCCATCGACCAGGTCGACGGATTACGTTCACACAACGACGAGTCGTCGATACGAGGTGTCAAGAAAAAAACGGTTCCATCTGTGAATTACAACCAGCCACCAACGACAGGACACAGCGCACTCGTACGCCGCAATCATTTCGCGAGGTTACGAGAAGCGCAATCGCGATGAATTTAATTAACGATCCTGGAAACACAGTGCGCGTATTATAGAACGCGTAATCGGAGAGAGAACGGAGTCACGAATTACGATATTGCACTCAGTACACTCGACGCGTATCCGTTATAAGGTTTCCCATTAAATTGTAATTGCTAGATTGTACTATGACGTTCAAAATGAGGAATCACGAATAATTTTCTCTCGCGATTTACATCAAAATAAATGAGCTTTTTTTTTCAATATATCATATAGTATATAACGTAATTTATATAACGTAACGTTACGTTTATATAACGTAATTTATTACTAGATTGTGCTATGATGCCTACAGCGAGAGATCGTGGACAATTTTCTCTTGCTTATGTCTAAATAAATTAATTTTTTTCAATATGTCACATTATTAATAGTTGAATAAATTTATAAAATTCATACACACACGAACAAATATATATATATATACATCAATAATAGTATTTTAAAAAGGAAATGTTATAATATTTATTCGAAAGGAAACTTTCAATTAATGTTTTAGTAATGTTAACAGTAATTTAATATTTAGAGTATTAATATAATTTACAAGAAAATATTTAATAGCTAGGAAGTTTAAATAAGTCGCTAAAATTGAAGGGAGAAGAGGTATATTATGTGAATTATTAAAATGTGATTTGAAGAGAGTCAAAATTCACACAAATCTAATCATCATAGTGGAGAATACGTATTATGGAATTATTCGAAATGTGTGTGGATTCCGATCGAACCTATTTCATTTTCCCTAGAAAATGCAATAGAAATCTAGGGAATAACTGAACCATTCTGATAGGAATCCATTTCCAACAATTCCATAATATACGTGCCCGAGAAACGTTAGAATAACGTAACAGATATTGTTACCGAGTATAATAGATGATCACATATATGGCATGAGATTAATATTTACTTGCTATAGCACGAAGTGATCCTTGAAAAATTATGAGGGTCGTGATACATTGCAGGTCGAAATTGGGGAAACTACGGGCGGCATATCCCACACTCTACAAATGTAAATCCGTCAACTCTTGTTACGTAAATTGTGTGAAAACCGCGGATACCAATATGGGCTCTACATTTTGGCAGAAATGCGCGGATGCATATTCACGTTCCGCTCGTTTCTCTAAAATGCGATTATGAATCAACTACTTAAAATCACGAGTTAACTACTTAATGATACTAAATTTAATTGACATTAAATTTAAAAAATATTGAAAATTAGGAATTACGAATTAATAGAGATTAGAAATCAAACAGAAAAATATAACGAAATAAAATGAAAATTACCTGATCAAATTCTAATTTCTAATTTGCAATTCTTAGGTCATCACTGTTCTTACTCAATATATCGTAAAAATTAGAACTTATGAATTAAATAGTGTGACTCAAGAAATGTTAATTTGATATTTAAACTTATTTTATTATTTACTAACAATAAGTGCAGGTTAAAATGAAAGGTTTACCTTTAAATGGAGCATTAAATTGTACTACAGAAATGAGTTGATTAGATATAATTGTTTTCCTCTTAACGTTTTGAATTAGATTAAGTAAAAAAATTTTAATACAATTGGAAATTAAAATTATTATTTAACTTAAGAAATTGATCTAATTTTCAGGTTATATTGTTGCTTTAGTCATTCAATTTCGACATGCGATATAATTTTGACTATATGACCACCACAAAGTGTATATGTTTTTAAATACACAGTAGAATTGGCACGAAAGCGAAATTTTGGTCGATGGCAGAGAAAATTAACGATTCGGGGGAAACTCGTTCAGATAATGGAGTTACGTCGAAATAGCGTCGGGGTTAAATCCTCCGGGAGCGATAAAACCTCCTTTTTTTTCTCTTCTCCTTTTTACACGCCAAACGATTTTAGCCATTAACTACGCGGCGCACGGCTTATGAACTCTAATTTCATCTCGTCAGCGAATTAATCTCATTGTAGTAACGGTAAATTAAAAATTGATATTACAACGATTACTACTGATTGAGTTTTGCGAAATATAAAAACCTGGATATTATTAATTTTTATTCTCCGAGCATTTACTACTGAAAGTCATTACATGTTGCGACACATCAGGTGAGATTTTTATAAAAAAACAAACAATCGGATTAAAAATTCGGAGTATCACGATATATATAAGCACTAATCTGCTGTGATTTCATAAAAATAGGTATATTTATGCACACAAATACATTTTATTTTGTTTCATATATATATATATATATATACACACACACACACACACACACACACACACACACACACACACACACACACACACATTTCATTCATATATAAATAAACGGATTAAGGCTACTTCAATAAAATACGTGGTCATTCGAGCGAGCAGTCGAATAAATTTAAATGTATCGAGTGTAACATACATTTATAATCAATTCGCAAATAAATAAGTCTGAAAGCAAGCGACACGAATTTTGACACAAATTAATATTAATTTCACATGTTAGCGAAATAATTCCTTCATATTCCCAAATATCAATTCAGTTATCCATATCGCGGTTTATTCTATAACGTCAGAATAAATCATTTACATTTATCTCTCTCATATATATGTCTACATGATATCAATATACTTAATTAAAATATACGCTTTATTTGCAGTAGCATCATAAAAAAAGGTCCTTAAAAAATTCCTGAATATAAACTCCGCACTCCGCCTTCCGAGCTCTCATTTCATCGGCTACGGCTAACCACGGCGTATTTGCACTCGGTAATTCCAGGAATGCACTCTAAATCCGCGAGGAAAAGCCGCAGGCATCGCAATGGCCCGTTTTTCCTGACGATCTTCTTCATTTTTCCTACCTAGCCGTTCGTCTCACCTAGAAACTGCGCGCAGAAATATGGATGCCCCCTTCCTTCTGCTCAAATCTCCTTCACGACCCGAATGGGAAGTAGGCTCGGAAAAGTACATATACACACCCGTGTCTGCGAAGAGAGCGTTTTCATGCCGACCACGCAGCGCAACCCGAGACTTCGCAAACGCGGCAGGACGTAGTTTGTTACAAGCGTATTGTGGATTTTCCGGCCTTTCCTCATTCGCCTTTCCTTATTCCTCGGACGGGATGCGTTCGTATTCTTCTTGGGGTAGCTATAAATCGGAGTGCAGTAATGGCCGGCAAACATACGTTCACGATTCCTCGCAGTAATCCGTCGTGCCTTTTCGAAGGAAAGACGGAGGCTCCGCGAAAAAGCCGATACGAGACACGCAATTCCCTTCGCCTGGGTTCTCGAAGGTCAATCAGAAGGCACTTTGTCCTCTCGCTTTTCTGTTGTAGCAAGTAAAACCGCAATCAAATTTATCTACCGTAATAAAATTAATCTTAATACCAGATGTAATTTAATTATCGTAAAAGGGATCTCCATGTTAATATCAGTTGTTATAAAGTTCATCCAAGAACCTCTCTAGTGAACGTCACATTTTATATTTTATCGTAACGTCACTTTACACGAGGAATTCCGTTTCCAGGTGATTTCCGAAGCATTTACATCTTTTCAACATGCTAATATAACTTTATATTTATGCATTATATTGCAAGATGGCTGATATGAACCGCTTAACAGTAGCAATAAGGACAGACGACGTTTCCATCGGGACGCTAAATGTCGTTCTCGCAAAATTAATAGTACGTGAAGTACTCGACACACGTGCGCGCAATGCATGTGTAGTTATAAAGCTAATATCTCCATAAAGCTTGTCACGAAATATGTACGTCATATACAAGAAAGTGCGACTGAGGTTGTCATCCTTGTCACATAATGTTTCTAATTCCAGAGATGTTATTAGTCGCAACTTATTCATTTTGCAGACTCGCTTCGCGCGTGCTTTATTAAAATAAGCTGCGATAACGAACTACTTGTGTTTGAGACTAGAAATGAAAAGATCACAGTATTTTGAAAGTAAATAAAATAAAATGAGCTTATTTATGTTTATTTCGAAATTATCTCTTGTATAATAGTATACATTTCTTATGTGATGTATCAGATAAGTTAAAAATCTAAAACATTTTTGTTAGCTTTAATAAATATATTTTGTATAAGTATATATTAGAATAATAATGTTAAAATTTGAAAAATTATCTCTATTTTCCTTTAATTATTTAAATTATAAATATATACATTAATTATACATATGTGTATAATTACATATAATATATATAATTATATATAATATTATTATATAATATAATATAATTATCTCTAATACAATATATTAAATAAGTTTAAGAGTTATTTTTTTTAGGCGTAATAGTTTTGTGCAGATTAAAACTGTAATATCTTATCTCCGAAAAAATTGACTACTTGGAATGAACATGTGGATAATTATAAATTTTTGTACAGCTATCTCTCATATTAATATTTTATTATTTAAACATTTATAGACAGCTTTCTGCACTGACAGGACTTTTTTTGAATTATCACCCAGCCAAAATGAACGAGGAATAGAGGTCCTTTGACAGCAACAGAATTCCCGTTGCCAATTCTCAGGCTTTAACGAGGAGAGCGGTCTCTCCCTCACCTCGGTTACATTTACTATCCCGTGTGTAACACATCTGTACGCGAGTACACGGACGAAACGTAGGCGTGCAAATAGCGAGTCACGAAGTAGCCCGACACGGCAATTTGTTCAAGTTAAGACTTGACGAGATTCCGTAATGAATACAAAGCTGAAGGCGGAACACTGTCCGTATTCTATAGCGCATCCTTCCGCCGCGGGAGACTGAGGATGCGACGCGGTACTCTAGGAGAGATAATTGGAAGAAAGAAATATTTACTCCGAAATTGGCGTGCTTAAGAAAAGAGTTCTGCCCAGCGTCGGTCGTCTCTTGTGAGGTTAATACTTCAAGAACGCATTAACTAGGATTTGTTCCAGTCTTCCTCTTTTTATTAAACATTCCGGCTAAATCGGCTGCGCAAGAACGCGATTTTTCCGTAAGATGTAGAAGAACTTCTTCTTATTGTCTTACCAGAAAGGTTCAACATTATTTAGATCTGCTGAACTGTAATCATTGAATAATTATGTCGACGAAAAAATATAAATTAATTTTTTAGAAGAAAAAATAATGTGTTACATGTATTATATCATAGACAGTAATATCTGTTATATATTCACAGGATAAATTTATATTGAAATAAAAAATTTCTAATTGTAAGCAAAAGATTGCTTTTGATTCCTAGTAATTAAAATTATTTTTGCGCAGCTTTTTAATTGATATCATTTATAACAAATTTTGAAATGATTTTATTTTTTGTTTACAATATTAACTTCTGTATTATTTCTATAAATTTAATACTAACTTCATATAAATTATATTACACAGATACAATAATAATGTATTTATAATAATATACATTTGTATTAAAATTCGAAAATCATTTTTGCGTATCCTTTCAATTAATATCATTTATTTAAACTGCTTTATTATTTATTCGCAATATTCTGATATTTCTATAAATTTAATGCAAGCGGAGGTCTTTATTGTCAATACAATTATAAGGCAATCACCTTTAAGAAATAATGTGGAAAAATCGAGGGAAAAGATTGAAAGAATAATGTCTGGTATGTCGATGCTTAATGTCGCGTCCTATGAAAATTCACAAGAAAGGAAGAAACGCAATTGTCCTCCGACAATAGTCTCGATATGGGCGCGAGATTAAATAAAAAATTCTTTTGTCCCACGAAAATGTCTCGTTAAGCTCGTAATGGTCTTTAGTGAGACGTTTTATTCACGCAGAAGGTTATTTTAGCTCGTCTCCTTATACTTTGCATTGTTCTGATTTTAATGATTATTGCTCTGGAATTGTATCGTTACAATAGATTGTTAAATAATTAAAAGTATTCCTTAGTTGCGAAAAGAATGTATTAATCCACATTAATAAACGAATGTTATATTCTTCCTAATTATTTCGAAAATCGCTTCGAAAGTTACTCCTGATTCTCTTATAAATTTATTGACAATAATAGCCCCGTATGCATTAATTAAATTTATAAAAATAATGCAAAAGTTAATATTATAAATAAGTAATACATTGCTAACAAAAAAATATAGGCTGGCTCTATAATGTTATATTACGTTATCATATTTCTTCACAACACAATACGCGACTTTAATGTAAATAATAAATACATTTATTCTTAATTATGATACATTGTATGGACGTTTGCGTTCTTTCTTTCTCGTAAACTTTTTGTTTACAGATAACGATAAAATGTAAAGAATAATAATGGGAAAAAGTAGACAACTTTGTCGTCTCAGTTTCGATGAAAGTGTCTCGATAATGGTGTCGTAGAATGCCCGGAAACGTTTATTCTAATTTTACGTCTCGCTAAGAGTTCATTTGAAGCGTTTCTTTGATGCCATCGATCGGCATTATTTCCTTTTCATTTTCCCATTACTTCGTTTTGTCGCCATTTAATTGCATTCAATCGCCTAGTGAACATCCATTGACATTAGAAGTCTACTCCAATTAATTTTTTTTCTCATTAAAATAAGAGTACTTCTTTCGTTACTAGTTGAAAAAGAAATGTAACTAAGGATACCATTCAAATATCACAATTTATTCCGAAGTTTAAATACTTTTATTTGTCCTTTTGAAATTTCTACAACACTTTGAAATAAAATTGTTTACTTATTCTCTGATATTGATTCCAATCGTAATTAACATTTAATTTGTATTCTGTCCGTTCCGTGAATTTCAAATATAGAAAAAAAACATTAATGTAACAGTAATAACGCCTGCAAAATTTTATACAATCCACCAATTTATACATATCGTACTACCGGAAAAAATTAAATCTTTTTATCTCTATAAGTATCTTTAATTAATAAATCATACTCTATGAATAATAAATAAGTAATAACAAATAATGCGGCAAGTGATGAAATCATGAAATAGATTAAAACAAATAGTTCGAATAGATTATAGATGAAATAGATTATAATTAATAGTAAATGATGTATAAAATATTAATAGCTGTATATACGCTATGTGATAAAGAGGGACTAGTATACAAGTCGGATACGCGTATATTGTGCTATCGGTGGAGGACAATTTTCAGGACAAGCAGTATGGTCGCGCCGTAAGAAATCGTGCCGCTATAAGAGCCCGAAGTAGACATTGAAATAAACCCGTCTAGGCTCCAGCTTCCACTTTCTGCTACCCAACAGCGTGGAAGCAACCCCCTTAGAATACTTCCGACGCGAGCAGTAAATTCCATCCGCGGCTCCGCCATGTTTCCGCTTCTCCCCGTATTACCTTCTACTCCTTTTTTTCTTTCCGTTTTTTTCTTCTTCAGAATGTCTCCTCGCTTTTCTTAGCAAAGCAGGCGGATGAACCGAAGTATCATTAATGCTTCGTCCTTTTAATGACGCTGTCTCAGCTTTCATCTTTCTCATTCTGAATGTTTCCAAAGCAACTATAATTTCATGCGCCGAGTTCCTTAAAAATTGATATATATAATTTCATATTTTGTAAAATAACAAATCCAAGCAAGAATTTATTTTTTATGAGGTTTTGAGGAATTTTAATTATTACAACAACAAGTAGTTAATATTTTGTTATAAAATTTTTAAGATTTAATATGACTTTACCTACAAAGAAAATTTTAAAATAAGCCGCTTAATATTTTGCTCCAGGATTGTAATGATAATTTTATCGTTCAAAGAGAGCATTATATTCTTGTCGCAATGATAAAGAAAGCTTCTTTGATGTCTCTTAATTTATGAGCTTATAAATTATGAGGGCAAATTAAAGAATTTAATTATAATATTAATTTGCTCTTTCTCGTTCATGAGAGATTGGAAAAGACAAATGCGATTGAAATCGTCATAAAGAATGAATCTCCCACACCATTGCACTGCGAAAAGCCCGCTCCGATCGTTGCAGTAAGTCGCGAGAAAGTCGAGGTCAGCTTTTTTTTGTCTGTTACATGTCACGTCATTCAATAATGAGCTAATAGCGTAACGCCGTAAATTAGTGCCGTAAAACGTGCGGGTAATATCCTACGCTGCTATTTATTGTGGACGATCGATGAAAATACACGCCTGCTAACCAGCGATATTGTCAATTCATTCTAGACAATTATTACAAAAGAATGACGTATCTGTCGTTACGATGTACGTTAATCATCCACTCCCTACAATTGCCATATTATGAACAATTGTTTGTAAGTATTGTTTGTAGACATTTGTAATGGTTTATGTTAATAAAAAAAACTTTATCACGAGCGATTTACATCAACCTAATTGCAAGTCCATTAAATTTTAATTTGTTGTTGTTTCACATTTTTATTTTGTATCTAATATACATATTTTCACTTTATATAATCATATAAAAGCAAGCACATATTTTCGACAATATCAAATCAAGAGTTATTAACTTAATTTTTATCAACGTTGATTTATGACATTAAAGATGATTTAAATGATGACGAGCAAAGCTTTTTCATTTTTCTACTAAATTTCATTGTTTATAAAAATATCTGCTCTTATAAAAAATACACAATAATGTTAAAATATAAAATAGATACACTATGCATTAAATTTCAAAGTATTTCGTATAATTGTCGATTGAACGATCGCTTTTTTATTAATTACGTTTCTTCCAACAATGTTTATGTTTAATCTTTAAATATTAATGAAGAAATCAAGTTCTTTTTATAATAATTATATTATATAAGTTTAAAAATTAATTTTATTAAAGTAAAAAATTATGTTACTTTTGCGCGAAAAATTAATTAATATTGAATAAATCGCTTTAATAACAATATTATTTAAAACAATAGATTATCAATAGTGATATTATATATCTATATATCTATATATATAATATAAATAATGCAGGATTATAGAAAAATTTAAATTTCTTTTTATAAAATTTATAAAATGTAATTTTATATAATTTTCATTATATTGCAATAATAATTATGAATAGCGCCGAAGGCGAGATAAAATAAATTAAAAGCATACAAAAAATTATGATATTGCTTTATTCGAAGTTAATTGGAATTATGGAAATTTTCACGCGTACATTTGACATACGATTTTCGACGATTCGGCTTTAATTCTATCTTTATAATCGCAGCAATTTCGAAATTTAATTAAAACGATGTAGCGGCAATCTGCTGTATTAATGGGGTTACATTTAACGCCAGTAATGAGAAAGAGATTGCTTGACAACACGAGAGGTATTAAATAGAGAGAAAAGGAACTGTGAAGAGGGGGAGAAGAGGGAGAGAGAGAGTAACGCAATGTTGAAATTATTTCGCGACATTCTGCCAGATTTCGCGTGGAGATTGCGCGCTTACCAATTTGCGATCTCTTGTCTACCGAATTCAGGTCTTTAGTGCAGACAAGAAGCAGAATATCGCGCGTTCTCGTGCGAACTTACAAGACATAGTACGCTGGTGCTCTTGGCTGGAGACCTTGGCGACTAGAGAAAACCCGCGTTACGTCTGTATCACACCTGTCGTCGGAAGAAAAAGAGAAACGCAGGGGAGAAATTCATCCTCTCGACTCGACACTTCGAATTAATTACGAGCTGTGCGAGTATATCCTATTCTAAACACCGCAAGTGTATGCGTAACTGTAGGCACCAAATATATCAGGATACGTAAGGATGGTGCGAATTTACGAACGGATGGTGGAATATATCATAAAGAAGACACACAAAGAAATAATTTTAAGTAAAAAAATAGTAGAAATCGGCAAACAATGTATTTTCCGCGATATAACAATTTAAATTAATATATTTATTATCGACAATAAGTTAATCTAGCACGCCATCAATATGTAAATTTTATGTATAAGTGAACGAGGTCATTGAATGCTAAGCTATGACCTCTGTGATTATTAAGAGATTCAATCTATAATTATACTGAAAACCGGGACAAGCGGATACAAATTTTTAAAAATTCATAAATCAGTTTGGATCCCCTGATATCAGTCAGAGAGTGCGACAAGTGAATAAAATCTTTAAGCGGATTTATTTTATTATATATTTTATTAAAATGTTATGAGCAGACACATACAATTGGACTACGTACTCCATATCATTTCAAGATTAAATTTAATAATGTGTTATTTCTTTCTTTTCTTTAATTTAATTAGTTTATTTAAATTAATTTAACTAGTTTATTTAAATAATAATTAGATTTGTATTTATATATAAAAGTATAGATTACAAATGTTGTCATTGAAAGTGTGAAATGAATGAAAAATTTATATTATATTAATTAGAGTGGCCTATTTCCTTCTATATAAATTTATTATTATATTGATAGCAATATCACTATAGCATTTAGGTTAAACAAATCCGTTTTGTGAATAAATAAGAAAATGCCAAATATGATCGAAACTAGATGTAGGTGCTTAATATTATTTTTAGGTAAATTTATACATGTCTCTCTTCAGTTATTTACTATCAATTTATTTATGTAAATATAATCTTATTGACAGGCGTATTGAGTTGAAAAATGCACATGCATGTTCTGTGATCTTTTATTTCCTCATACGGCTGCCATTATTCTTTCTTTCACCTTTATCTGATATTCCGATGCATGGAATATAAATGCTGAGTCTGAAAATGAATGTTATCATCATGCGCGTTCAAATGGAGCCTCTTCTTCTATTATTGTATTCAGCGTGCTTCCAGAAAAGATATCAGTTTAAAGTATGAGCGAGAAAACGTCGTTTTTGTATGGGTGGCAATACATCTACAGGACGGATCGTAGCTAACTAAGAGATTGTAGGTCATGATTATTAACTCGCCAAAGGCTTTTTCCGCGACGGGAGTGTATGATTTACTTCCGTAATTTTTCATTGACGCTAAGAAAAACATTGCCATCCCAAAAAGATTCAGGAGACAGCGCATATGTTAATTATATTTCGTCGATAATTTGGTTTGCAGGTATATATCTCTTTTATAGACAACAATGAAAAAAAAGCTTTCAGACGTATTTTTAAAAATGACGTCTGTTATAGAATGGGGAAATATTTTTCCCCGTGTCCCACATACGTCAGATTACTATATGTATACGTTTTTTTGCATTTCGGGCATTGTAATACCGCGGTGAAAGAATAATTTCGAACTGGCACAATTTAGCGCGGTAAAACATGCTTTTCAAGCGGAGGAATTAAGAGATTAGTTAGTTTGCTTACCAAATGCTCTTTCCTCTCTCATTTCTCCCCGCTTAATAGCAAAAACAATTTACTTGACTTTCCTTGCGTGGCATGGCTCACGCGCCAAAAGCTGTACTATGTACGAAAGCATTTTAATGGGAGAAAAAACGCGCATCTCGTTTCCTGTCGGTACAAAGTTAGCTCTCAACGAAACTTTTTGAGCTGCGATTTGAGTTTCCGCTTCGTTGTTTCTGCGTATTCAGGCGCGCGCGCAGAAGGTAAAAATGTATCTTTAAATACGGCATGTAGAGCTCGGAAGAGTTTTCTTGATCAAATGCACTTACCGGGATATCAAAGAAATCGGTCTCGCCAGCTCTCGACTCAATCTTTTCCACGCGCGAGATATCTTTCAAAGAGAAGTGACGATGTAGTTACCGCGCAAGGATTCAGCAAAAAAAAAAGAAAACGGCAGACGTTTATACAGAGCTGCGTGTAATTAAACTTCCTCTTTTTATCGTGACGTATAAAGATCGGACCTTCGCGGCACCGTTTATAAAACTTGTGAAATGAGATTTTAAAATGTCAAAGATGTAGATAATAGCTGAAATGTTAAAGATATAAATGTAATCTTACGTTGTATAATAGAAAGTATACATCTTAAATATACAGCGTGTCTCCTATGAAAAATTGAAAATTGTAAATAAAAACTGGACCAGAAAAAGTTATAAGAAAACTTAGGTATATTCAACTGATATTCTCACTTAATTTTTAATAATAAAATTTTTAATAATAGTTATTATTTAACTCTTTGTCCGACGGATAAAATTTTTTCATAATCTTATTATAGGTATCATAAAACTCGGATTTTAGTGAATTTTTGATTGCAAAAGTATATACGTATAATACATATAATACATATTATATATATGTATATATAACCTTAAGTTTCCAGTTTTGCTTTATTTGGAGCTCATCAATGCTCTGAAAATAGTTAATACTGATTTCAAAATTAACTTCTAAACTTTGATTATCAGCCCTGTTATACTATTAAATCTAAGCGCGATCATGATATGACAAATAGCGCACTGGTCTGCTATAGAGATCTCGATTGCTATAGAGTTCGATTCCCGATAGGACTGAAAATTTTCGTACGCTCGTAGCTCCTCTTGAAAGGTAATGGCGAACCATTGAGTATTTAGTATACTTATCCAGAAAACCTGACCGCCATACGCAAGATATATTGGAGATCTACGATTTAAATGCTGATTTTAAACGACAATTTTTTATTCAGAGGTCTCCTGGACAAGTATATCGGTGGTTTGCAATTGCCTTCGAGAGGAGCAATATATGAGCGTACGAAAATTTTCGATTCTGCCGGGGATTGAACCCAGGGATTTCTAATAGCAGACCAATGCGCTGTCCACACGCTGTTCACGACTCTCTTTAAAATTCGATATTTCAGGTTACATTCAAACTCAGTAATACCAAGAATCTTCTAAAACTAGAGTTTTACAATAATCAAATTATGTTTTAAATTTAAATTAAAACATTCTAAGGTTAGAATTTGAAGATCTTAAAAGTCCTTAGAAAACAAGGTCGCCTTTAAGTTTGTTTGTTTTTTTTCTTGCAAAAAACTTCCCGCCCTCAAAGGTTTAAATAAAATTAAAGAGAATAAGACAACCAAAGTCTTTCTCTAGTTTTCTGTACAAGATATCAATCTTTCTCTTTCTCATTAAATATAAAAATTTACAAATGAACAAATTTTTATTCGCAAATAATATTTTGTACATTTTTTTTTCGATATATTTAAATGTTCTAGATTATGTCAATCAACGTGGATTAAAAACTTGAAATATCAAATAAAGATTATAAATCATAATATTTAAAATAAATCGTGATAAATTCCGTATAAATTCCCGTACAAACAATTATGAAACCATATGCAAAAAAACATAATTAAAAATAATACTTATTATGTGTGCGCGTGTACGGTACGAAATCTCGAATAGCTTGGCAATGAGTAAGAGAGTACCTTGTTGGAGCAACGTTGCAACCGTTACTACAGGGAGATGTACAGGAATAATTAATAATCATCCTCTGTAGAGCCGCGACTCGTTTACATGCGGTTTCCTTGTACAACAATTCTTTATTGAACGATCCGTAATTAAATTTCACGTAATACCTTCCTTTAATTACTATCGCATGTCAGAGACGAGTAATTATTAAGGCTTCAGTTTATGAGTCTCTTGAGATTTTTTAAAGAATTTCGTTATAGATAAGAGTCCTGATAGTGATAAATCATATTATAACATAATCATCTTTCATAAAATATATAATAAGGTATATTATAATAAAAAAAGGAATTTCATGTATTTATGTAAGGGCACCAGAACAGTAATAAACAAATTAAATTTTGGATATGTTTCGGTTTTAGAATGTACTGCAATAAAATAAAGAGCAATGCTTTTGCAAAACTTCGGAAAAACTTCGGAAAAAGTAAAGAAAGAAAGTTTTTTTTGCTAAAAGTATTTGCTTCAAACTTGTTCATATGATTCACATTGAGAGAAAAATGTTCAATATCTGTGTGACATAATTATTTTAATTTCATGTGAAATAATTAAGTACAGCTAGAAACTTCGTTTTCATAGTTATTACTGCTACAATATTAGCAATAATTATAAAAATTAAAAAATCTGGAAAAACTGTAGTAACTACAAAAGTAATAATATTATATATTTATACTTTTATCAACTATAAAAAATTATACTATAAATCATGATAATTTTAAATATTAATATAATAAAATATTAAGATATGAATAATAAATACTGATAAAACACCTTTTGTATAGTAAATACAATCGCAATTATAACTGTAACTCTATTTTCTTAATATCTACTTACTAATTGTGCAGGTAATTATGAAAGTGGTCTAAGTAAAAAATTTTACTTGGAACCTAATGAGTTTGTAATTATACAAAATATGGAGTAAATTCACTTTTTTATTTAGAGTACTTTCTTATATGTAAATAATAATTAAAAGAATGTCTAAAAGAAAAAAATAAAGAAACAATCACTTTTATATAACTTATAATTGCATTAATAAATATTATACGATCATATAACAGTGTTAAAGCAGCATAACTTCTAATTAAAAAATATCTATTATAAAAAATATACTCTCTAATTTTTTTGGAATAGAATCTCACTCTAAAGAGTGAAAATTAAATCAGTCTTGAAAAAAAGTCTGGTTCAATTTTCAATCTTAAAGAGTGAGATTTACTCAAAAACTTTTGGTAAAGTTAGCACCGAAAATGACTATAAATTATAATTAAATCGCATTTCTTTCTCTCATAATTAATGTAATATATCGATACATGTAGTTTTTTTTCTAATATTCAATAATATAAATAAAATCCTTTGTTATCGCATAATTAGCCTCAAAGCAACCTGATTCGCTTTTGATTACTATAGAATTACGTTTATTCTATAAGAGAAGTTAGCGAACAAGCCGTCACTCTCGTCGGCCGACTTTCCTCGAAGCACACTGACACAAACGCGTTGCAAACTCTAACGAGTAATAATGAAATGAATTGCATTTCACGTCGGGCTTTCCGTCTCGCGTTAGATTTACGTCGGTCATCCAGAAATTTGGCGGCTTAATAAGCGTCCGCGTAATTCGCAAGACGTGCGATACCGCTAATGGATGGTCAGAAGGTGCGTCTGAGCTGGGCTGTCTCCTAATGTATTCTCGTAGGTACTAATGAGCACCGTTTACATCCGGGTAACGTTTGCCCTTTGAGTTCACCGTGTCGTTACGTAAACGTGCACTGGCATGGGCATGCAAACAGAGGGATGCGGTATGCGTGGAACACGTGTTGGCGATTCGGCGCAATGTGTGCTTCGAAGCATGAATTCCTGACAGATGTAGACGAATTTATTTCTCCGATTATATAACAACATAAATCAACGGAATGCATTTTATACAGCATTAATGGCGTTGCATACGCATCTTTCAAAATTTAGTGTTATCTTGATTGCGAAGAGACAAACTCGAATTACTGGTAATTGTTTCAATGACAAAGACAATTCTGCTGCAGTCCTTCAAGTCCTGCGGTATTGAATTATTGAGAAAAGAGAGTGGAAAATTAGATCTATCGTGAGCTCTTTTATTTCTTAATTTTAAATAAGTCTTATCTTAAAGTCTTTTGCAAGAACATAATTTATATTATTTATATTTATACAATTTATCTCTTTTTCGCGGAAATTACATTTATAAACGCAAATAGACTATCATAAAAAATTTGAACAAAATAATAACGATAATTACTCTGGGAAGCTTAAGGTAAAGTATTTATTATCTTGAATATTGTATTTAAATATTATTCAAGTTCTATATAATTTATCCTATATAATTGTGAGAAATAAATTACTTATTCTATCGCACGGGTAGAGTTGTTACATTAAATGCAGCATTTGAATACTTCAATTAACTATAGCAATTTGTTAGATTCTTATATTAATTTTCTAATTATTATCGATAATTAGTATCCATTGTAGGTGTACTGACAATCAACGTGAATAGTAGAATAATGGCTATAAACGGGTACAATCGGCAAAATTTAATCAACGTGTGATGGAGAATTAATCAATGGGATAACAAGACCATTTCAACTAAAGGGCTTGGTCATCATCGTTCATTTACCTCGGTCGTCCTCATTAAGCATTGTGCCTTATTAAAACCTAAGCCTTCTACATTTACATATAAACATATCAATATTATGTTACAAGTCACTCGCATAATTTTTATTTCATAAAAAAATTTATTTATAAAAGTCTTGGCCTACTTCTATAATCTTAAAATAAATCAAAATCAAAAATAAATCAAAATCATCCTCTTTTATATTTTTCAGATTTTCGATTTTAAACACCTTGAGACCAATTGTAAGTCTCTAAAATCTTTTAAGATTCTCTTAAAATAAAGAGCTCACAAAATTAACTAAAAAGCAAAATTTCCTTATCGATTTGCCTTATTATTCAAATATGTAATTCAATACGTAAGAAAATATTTATTTACTTTTCAAAAATAGAACTAATTAGATATTAATAAGAAATCATAATAAATAAAAATTCAGTATGTAAAATATCTTAAAAAGAAGTAGGAACAAAAGATTCTAAATTCGAATTCCGATCAATTTTTCCTTCGCCTTCAATACTAAATTTTTATAATTAAAAAACAATAAAATATTTGTCTTGTTTATTCTCCTCCAGATATCAATTTTCTTCTTCCATCTTGCCCTGTTATATTTTTATCATAAGAATTAAGTAATCGCATAAAAATGACGTAAATCTTCAATCCAAATTTCAAAACCCTCTTTAATCTATATCGTAATCGATTGCTTATGTAAATCCAATAGCAAAAATGTTATATCTCATTCCGATTCTTCTTCCAAACGAAATTAAAAATGTTCCGTGAGTTTTATGAAACGTACGGGGATCACCGACTAATTAACGATATAACGAGGGCCGCTTGCTAAACGACCCCAGATTCACGAAATTGCACGTTTACGCTGATCCCGTTAATTAAACGGTTCGCAGAGCTTCTCTTCTTCGTACCATTCTATTCGTCGGCGTTCCTCTTCGCCGTCGATTAAGAATTTATCACAGGCTCCCTTAGTTATCTACGCCTGCACCTATGCGTTAAATAGACTCCCGAAATCGTATAAACAGGCCGGAAATAGTAATAAGTCTCAGATTATTGAGCCGCGTCTCGGTAGCTAGCTTCTATCTCTCGAGAAACTAGTTTCCAAACTGCGCTGTTAAAGTTTCGACAATGTCAGTTGCGCGTCGACGACCTGAATTTTAATTGTCCAATACGTCGGATGGTGCGGATATCGGTTGATCGTACGATTCGGCAGACTGATAAAATAGACAAACTTGATACATCAGTTTTTTTACAAAATTTTGAGAAGTTCTTCGATAAAAGTTTTAATGTGATTTTTTAATACTTAATGGTTATCAAAAATAAAACTGAAGATAAACATTTATTCCAGAAATTTAGACTTGACCTTTCCTAAACAAAGTCGGTACTTTATGTATGTTAGTCGATCGAAGAGAAAAATCTTTTCGTAACATGAGCTTCGAAACAAGTTCACGCAAACTGAGTGAAGAATAATTTAGTCTTCATTTATATTTAATAATTTAAAATTAGAATTACTTAATAACTTTACTTTGACTACATTTGAAAATTTTAATACTACGCTTACTTAACAAACTATACCTTATAATTCGTGCTAGAAATTAAACACAAGAGCAAAACAAAATATTTAGTCAATGAATCTTTACGAATTAAAATTTAAGACTCTTTTTGCGACGATGTATTATGCACATCATCTGCATATCTCGTCCGCAAATCCTGATTGTGATTTCTGTTTACCTTCTGTCAAGGATAATTATTTTATGAATCATATGTCTTATATGAGTCTGATTTTGTGACTCATCAGTGATTTAATCATACGATTGTTCTTGATGACTATTCTTCGCGATCGTGACAAGAATAACAGAGAAATTAACTGAAAGAGTTGATCGAATCATCTCGGGATTCCACGCAAAGTGCCAGGAAATGCGAACGAGCGACAGAACTGCGCTAACAGTGACGTAAAATTTCATAGTAGCGACCAGTTCGCGAAGTAAGAACAAATCGCTCTAAAATTTTATGAGCGGTAACGTTACTGTCGCTCGAAAACCTTAGCTCTGTCTATCGCCTTCGAAAGTATGCTCTTAAGATCGTTAAAGTACTGGCTGGGATCCCTTTCTCTCTTTCTCCCTGCTGTTCTTACACGCTAAAATTCCCACTTGTTCCGCCATCGTCTCGATTGCGAAACAAACTGGATAGACTGCTGTGACTACGCAAACATGGCTTTCTCATATAATTCATTACATTATTTTGATAAATTCGATGTGTAATCTGCAGTATGAAGGCGGGGATGAAAATAACGATGAGATCTTATAATTTGCAAATATAGAAATATTGCTATACATAATTATTGTTTTATTTTAATTCAATTTCTAAGATTTAAGCTGCATAAAAGTCAATTTTTCACATTTCTACGTTGTTTCTTCATTTTTTTTATTGTCTACACTATCAATTAAATTTTTTGTTCTTTGAAGCGGATCCAATTGCAAATAATTAATTGTAATATTGTAATATATTACAATTAATTATTTGTTCACAATAAATTTAACTTTCTCGAAATTCTTTTATTGTAAAGTTACTTTATATAATAAAAAATTTTTAATTCTACAGGTTTAAGAAACTGTAACTTGTAAACTTACACTTTAAAATATTTTATATAGAATTTATAAAAATCTCCGAAAAAAAATTACAATTATAATTTATTCTCTTATTCATTTGAATTAATTCAAAGTTAATTCAAAGGATTTTAGTTTAATTCTCAAAAAATTTTTATTTAATAAAGATCTTTACTGTTATGTCCGTCATTAATCAATTCTTGTCTAAATTTTATTAGATTCTAGTTGTCCAAGACCTATAAATAAGCTAAAATGCTATTGATTACTTCGGTTCAACGCTCGAGTATACGTTATTATTCTTACCAAGAGGCATCGAAGATCGGTATCTTCCTCTCGCCGATTCTCGCGCGCCTTCGCTTTTCTGTCGCGTGTTTGCTCACGATCGATCGTTATCAACTTAAAGGAATCAAAAAACTCGAGCGTCGTAACTTCATCATCGTGACCTCCGCTTCCGCACTTGACGATCGTTTTCCTAGTTGCCTTAAGACGAAGAGAGTAGACGCGCTAAGGAGAAGCGAGTCTTTGACTAAGGCTTCTGTTCTCTACTGGTTGACCTATCTCAACTTTCCTTCCTAAAAGCCGCTCTCCGCCCTCCTCACCTTGGCATAAAAGAATGCGAACGAGCACGTCAACGGCGTGAAGTAAGGAGTTACCGGGGAAAAAGGACGGAGATACCGGTGAAGGTAACTCGATTTACCCCCGTTGAACTCTACTTCCCTTTATTACCGTCACCAAAGCGATCTTATCGCACAACGGGGTGGAGTTGCCAACGACAAAGAGAGAAGAGACGCTCCTTCCGCGTCTTTACTTCTTTTCTTTACGGAGCGAAATACATTTCAAAGAGGAAGAGAGGTAGTAACCGAGGCAAGAGTCACCACCTCGTAAGGTGTTGCGATACGACCGAATCATGGTTATTCTGGTCTACTTTAATCAAACTATTCTAGCCTCGTTCTAATTTATTCTATAGACTATTTTAAGCACGATATTTTAGAATCATTAAATTGATATACACAAGATTACAATCAATAGTACATGTTACTACTTTATCCGTTCATTCTTTATGGACCGATAACTTCCTTTGAGGTCAACCTCTTTATTTTATAAACTGTTCGTTTATATTTATGAAGCTTGGTCTAAGGGATAATTTGATGTTTTATTCAAATGAGGTTAAATAAAAAAAATTATTTGGTTATCATAAAATTCAGTGTTAGGAAGTTCTTAATCGCGATGTAAAACATCAAGTTTCCAGTTTCGTGTTAGTAAGTTGTTAGTAAGTTGAAGCTTACCAATGCTACGTAAATAGTAAGTACTTATTGATTTCCCAAAATAACTTGTAAATTCTGACTATTATGAGCTCTTTATTGAAGGTTAATCCGTTTTGAAATTTGCGATATTTTCAGACTGCATTCAAATTCAGCAATATCAAGAATCTCCAATAATTGAGTTTCACATAATAATCAGATTATTTTTTTAATTTTATATCAGATGACGGAATAATTCCTAGAGCATACGGTTTAACGAAGATTCATAAACAGAATTATCCTCTTAGAATCATTGTTCTTTTCTATAAATAGCCCACTATATAATTTATCATTGTTTCTACATAATATCATTAATGACTCCATTCCAAAAGCTCCTAGTTTTATAAAGAATAGGTTTGATCTCATTAATAAATTAAAAAATGTCAAACTAGAACCAGATTCTATGTTGGTTTCCTTGGATGTGGTATTCCTATTTATTAATATACCTATAAATTTGGCATCTGATAGGATTGTTAGAAAGTGGGATTCCATATCTAAGAAAACAAAAATTCCTTTAGATGAATTTTTAATTGCCTTTCGGATGATTTTGAATTCTACTATTTATCTTTAACAAAAAAAATGTACAAACAAATATTTGGGACCTCTATGGGATCACCAGTCGTTGCAAGTATGGTTATGTAGGACTTTGAAGAAATTGCGATTGGAATGCTGTCTGTTCGGTTGTTATTTTATTTATTATCAATATGTTGACGATACTATTTTTACTGCTCCATCTAAGAGTATTGGTGATATCTTGGATATCTTTAATTCATTACAGACTAGACTGCAGTTCACTATGGAGGTTGGCATTGATGGAAAAATAAGTTTTTTAGATATCAGATGTTTATTATTGAAGAACGGAATCTTATTTTCAATGTATATTGCAAAGTAATCTTTTTCAGTAGATTCCTTAATTTTTATTCATCCGCTTTGTTATAAAAGAGATGTAATTTATGGAATTGTGAATAAGATTTTTCGTTTGTGTCATCCGAAGTTCCAACAAAACAATTTAAATGACGCTATTAATATTTTTTTACAGAATGAATATCCTCTACATTTTATTTTCTCGACTATTCATAATAGAATTAAATTTCATATCAACAATATTAATAGTTTGAATAATAAGGATAATACAGAAAGATTTTTTACTATTCTATATGTCAATACAATATCTGAAAGATTTACACTTATCGTTAACATGTTTAATTGTAAATTGGCTTTTACCATTCCTAACACATTAAAAAATTTCATAAAGAAAGGAAAGAATAAGCTGGAACACTTTCATAATCAAAATGTGATTTACAGAATATCTTGTGAGGATTGTGATGTTAGTTACGTTGGCCAGACAAAAAGATAGTTAAAGACTAGACTGCATGTTTCAGATATTAATATAAGTTTAAAATCTCCATCAGTGATCTCTAACCATCATATGGAGGAGAATCACAACTTTAAATGGGATAAAGTGAACATATTAGATATAGAACCTTCATACAATAAAAAGTTAATATCTGAAATGGTACATATTAAAAAATAGAAATATGGAATAAACAGACAGTGTCTTTGCCTGAATTGTATTTTAACATTATACATTCTTTTTCTTCCTCCTAATATCTTCTTTTCTTTTTCATTCTGTTTTGCCGTTGTTCCGTTCTCGATAAATGTTTTCCTTCTCGACATTGCGTCGACATTGCGTTATCCGACGTCGTGAAAGTCAGACGTTTTTTTTTACTCTTGCAAATTTGCTTCAATTAAAAAACCAATGTATTGTACTACGATATAGATTATCATCTATCTGCGTCTTTTTTTTCTCTCTTTTTATTAATGGATTCTCAACACATTTACCGATATTACTGACAAGGTACATTATTATATTACTAATTTGTATGTATTAAGTATCAATTTTTTTGTTCACTTTTCTAGAATATTGTTTTCTGACTACTTTGATTTCCGATATAAATGACTCGCAGTGTATTACACGAATGAAGAATACGGGATTTAGAATTATAATTATAATTATAGAATTATTATTAGAGTATTGTAATACCATGTATATTTACCGATGTTTAAATATTACGGCAACATTGAAAATGACTCGAGCGGAGTCGAAACGTTTGTTTTTGTCAATTGTAATTGTTATATGAATTTTATGATTTAATTTAAATTAAAGTTCTTTGCTACATTACTAGCTCTTTGCTCTTCTTTTGATTACATTGTTTTATATCAGATGTCGTATGCACAGATGAATAATCTGTGCATAAATAATCTGTTTGCGATATGAGACGTTATATTATTGAAAATTTAAGAATCTATGTATATACTGTAATATAATGTACTATCTTCGCGCGTATCTACTCACTATACAGCGCATTCATTTTAAACTAGCGCATATTTTATGATTACTAAATATAAAGCTGAAACGCGCTTGCATTAACGCGGAACGAACATTAATCCTGAGATCCATGCGGTAAAAGCTCGTGTAAACTGTGGTAAATCTTCATTACTTCTTTAACTTATCTTAATTCCAGTATCTTAAATCTAGTATATACATTGTAAGTGTTGTTAAGAGAGTTCTTTTAATAAATCAAGAAATATCAGTTATCTTACACTATTTTATGGAAAAAATGAACAAAACGAAGATGAGATATCTCATTTTTTCCATAAAATATTCAGATTGTTATATGTGTATATATATATATATATATATGTACATATATAATATAATCGATATTAAATTCGCGTTAAATTTGGATTTAACCTGTATGCAATTTTGATTCAATTTCCAATATCGACGACAAATCTACGCTGGCAGAGGTTTATCGTTGAAAGAGGCCGTGATGTCTCCATAGAAATCGTTCATGCAGTTATACCGAGATTCGATTCTAAGCGCTCCGCCATAAATTATGCGAATAATATCGTTTGTGATAATGGACGATAATCAAGTTCTAGCGTGCGGAGCGACTATTGAATTACGATGCGACGTTGCACGGAATATAATGGTTCGCTTCGCAAAATCCTACAACTTTGCTAGCTACTAAGCGCCACATATTGAAAGCAACCGCACTGTCATGCGTAACGCTCGCACGTAGCATCGCGCCTATTTCTAATAAACAGGAACGTTGTATCGCTGGCATCTGTTGTATCTACACTACACAGAAAGAACAATTTTGACAAAGATTCGAAAATGTTAATATTGGTCTGAAAATAATTTAAACAATCAAGATAATTATGTCAAGAATCTTAAATAATGCTGCAAAAAGTTTTGACATTCTAACAGTTTGAGAGTCCTACACAATTATTTTGATGATCCAACAAAAATATTTTCGGATCTGTAAAATTTTAAATACTTCAGCAAAACCGTCTTTTCATCTTTTATGTATAAAATTTGAACGCCTGGCGGCATATAATTATTTAACGTACATCTATTAAGCTGGCACAGCCATTTCAGCACAATCAAACATGACCTATATCATATTTTTTGTTATTTTTTTGCTAATTTTTTGTTCTATTCCTGATGTTTTTGCTTCAGTCGATTTGCTAAAATCCATGATTGTGCCAGCTTAAGAACAAAGTTAGCACAA
The DNA here is from genome assembly GCF_000204515.1 of Acromyrmex echinatior. The sequence goes on along the minus strand of NW_011627473.1, from coordinate 418,684 downwards.
TCGCAAAGAAAAAAGCAGCAAATGAAAAATTAAGTACATATTCTTAAAGGGCTATTTTTTTGCTAATTTTTTGTTCTATTTCCGATTTTTTTGCTCACTGTTTAAGTCAAAAAATTCGACCAAGAGTGTGATTATGCTGGCTCGTGTACAAGAATAAAGTATCTTAAAGCAATTACTGAGCTTTGATTTCAAAACGTTTGTAAAATTAATTGCTCTAAGAATATCGTAAATCGAAATTTTGTCTATTCTTAGAATTAATTCTTCAAACATTTTGAGACCAAAATGAGCTCAGCAATTAATTGTCTTAAGATACTTTACTCTTGTATGCAAGCCAGCACAGCCACACTCTTGGTCGAATTTTTCGACTTAGACAATGAGCAAAATAATCGGGAATAGAACAAAAAAATAGCTCTTCAAGAATATGTATTTGATTTTTCATTTTTGCTGCTTTTTTTCTTTGTGGTTGTGCTAACTTTAGTCTTAAGCTAGCACAATCATGGATTTTAGCGAATCGGCTGGAGTAAAAAATCGGGAATAGAGCAAAAAATTAGCCCAAAAATGGCAAAAAAAATATGATAGGCATATGATTATCGCATATGATTGTGCTGAAGTGGCTGTGCCAGCTTAACAGACATAATTATTTTAATGGTCCGAAATTATTTTTATCTGTAAGTATAGTTAAATTTTTTAATATAATGTTTTACTAAGCAAAACCGTTCTTTCCGTGTAAGAAATGACGCAATTGCTGTGGAAATATTTTTCTTTTAAAAAAATTTAGTTTGTGCATCGTGATAAAAATAAAAAATTCTCGTAGAGAGATAGAGAGTGTAATTGAAAATTCAATACAATAGTAATCTAATATAACTCACTTCCTTAAAAATTAGAAAATATTTTATCTAAATTAAATTAAATAATTCTAGATTTACAACTTTTATTACTATGAAGTAATTAATGTATTAAAGATGTTAGAATCAATTTCTTTTTGCGGATTTCCTTAATTTATTCTTTAATTTACATAACAAATACATTTATATAATAAATAATTAAGTCATCGGTAATTATTTAGTTGACGTTAATATATTTCTAAATTAACTTAAAAATTATAGTTTTAATCAAATTTAAATTCGTATAAAAAAGTGAAATGATGAAAAAAAAAGTATAGAAAAACTAGCTTTAAATCGCTGATATAATATTATTCTGGTGGATAAAAGACTAATGGAACATTTTGTCAAAAATATCTTAAAAAAATAGTATCACGAGAATGGAACAAATTATCAAAATCCATGAGTTCAATAAAATCTTATAAAAATTGAAACTAGGACGAGAAAATGATGGTCTTTCTCGCTTCTCTTCTGCGGAATTCTATTCTCAATCTTATGAAGCTTTAAAAGCTAGCAGAAACGCTGGTCAACAAAAGTCAATGGCATTTCAAACTCTCGAATTTATGGCGAAGCGTAAGATATTTCGCACAATGAGACTTGCTGAAGAAAAAAAAAAGAAAATAACAAACTAATATCTTGATGTCACGTAGAACTGCTCGTAAAGCTATGTGAACGTTGTGAACCGCCATGTTCCAGAAATATACTTGTCTCATAAATGTCCCAATTGCAAGTGTCTGTAGAATTTTGAAGTTTTATATGCAGTTCGAGATGTTCTTGCAAGCACATCATGACTTGCACAATTTTGAATCATTTGCGACATTATAAGATGTATCCTTTAATATTTTATAAGATGTATTTTTTACATAAGATGTGTTTTTTTGATATTTCACTGAATTTACGGAAATTAACTTGTGACATTTAATAACATTAAAAATATGACACTTATTTTATTATTTTCGATGGCAAAAAGTAAGAGTGATTTAAAATTGGATCGGCAATAATGATAATTTCGCTAATTAATCGTTAATCAATGAGCAATAAAAAGGAATTTATAGCTTCCTGCAAGTGCCTCACAGTGAAAAACACGTATTCCGCAATTTACGTTTAAGTCGATGAGCGCTCGTTAACGACTTTGAGAGGAGCAAACACGTTCGTCTCTGGGAATTGCCAATTTCTACTTGAGGTCTTCTCTTTTTTGGTCATGCGATCATCCCCAGAAGAACCGCGTGATGCTCGAGAAAAAAATCAATAATCGTAAGCCATCCTAATTTCCCAAGTGTACGCCGACCGTGCTAATACGACGTCATCCATACATCTATATACGTAGATAAAAACGCAATTTATCCGAGAAAGGGCGAGAAATGACAGTAAGTAACGATTGAAATGGCTGAAGAGATTGTATTCTGTGAAAAGGTGATAAGAGAAAAAAGAGAATTCTTCCTCGAGAATTTTAGGTTTTCATGAAATTAGACTCAATCTAATTGGGCAATATGGGTCCTTAGACTTTTGTTTTCTTGACCCTTTCTTCATGAGAAACGGACAATCTTTTGGTATGTAAATTAAATCGAGATTACTTCTAAATATAGTCAGGTAAAGATATTGTCAATAAATCAAAGTATAATTCCTATAAGAGCCAATACAAGATGTTCAAGTATACATTAATTTCAATTAAGATTCACAAACCGACCTTCGGTTTGGGTTCTCCCCAACATACAAATTAAAATTTTAATACTAATAATTAAACCAATCGTAATTAAGTAGTCATATAAATTTAAAATCATTCCAACTTTCGTTATCATGAAAACATAATCTCATGTTAAATGTGTAAAAAATATAAAATTATGTATTTAGCTGTGACATGTTTTAAACAGTCTTTTTTGTTTTTTATTTAGTTTCTTATTTAGTAAATTGAGAAGTTTGATGAAGATTGACGAGGTTTGGATAATAGTTTCTCTCTTAACCAACTTATATATTTTTATGTTGATACTTTTATACATTGATACGCACATCAAATTAGTGGAGATTAAGCATTTGATATGTCCTTATTTACGATTTTATTTCAGAGATTAAATTAGGTAACATGACGTTTGCCCTGCTTTTCGGGAAAAAACTTCTAATTTTAACTTTAAAAATGTATGACCTGAACTTATCAGTAGTGACGAATTTAATTTTTACGATGAGAAAAACCATTATAGTGGCTGAAACGGTATACATACTTTGTGGCAAGAAGTACAAAAAAATAATGAATTATAACAAATCTTACTTAAGAAAAAGATGTAAAATTTTAAAAGAAAAATCTTCATCCTCTAAAGATTAATATACGATCTAAAACTAAGTGTTTTATGCGTTGGGATTGCCTTTTGATACCGTTTGATACACGTATTAACTTTATTTGATACTTGCAATTCTGGAGTATCAAGATTAAAATAAGCCATGAGTGTTTATTACGAATCAAGTAATTTAGATAAATTAGGGCTATATGGAGTCATTGATTCAATTGGAAAATAATTTTATTTTTTTTCACAGTATAATAGTTTCTCTTAAGTAGCGTACGAAAATGTTACGACACATGCAGAAGATGAAGTAAATTTCGATAAATAGAATAATCAATGCTTGACGACGATCTACTGTTGATATTTACAAAGTTACCCATTATTTATTTATTGTGGGTATTGTCGTTTACTGTATATATACTATCGTAAATAACCAATTTTCAACTTCTGCTTTCCTTTCAGCGCGTTGGGTGTCGTCGTATAAATACAGATACCGATAAAGAAAAGCAACAAAGGGAACTAAAAGCGGAGCGAAGTCGGACAAGTATTAGAACGGGACGACGACGGTAAAACGACGGTAAAAAGTAGGAAGAGGTGCACCGTGGGCTTCGCGAAAGCGAGTTTCAATGATGGAACTTCGGATTAACTTGGCTACTTCCTGTGTCCTGCCGGTTCCTAGCACCAAGAAAGAGAAGCGCTAGAAATTCCACTCTCTTCTTTCTCCCGTGGGAGGAAGCGACTCTATCAATGGCCGTCTAAAGACACGAATTTATTAGACCCGACGGTGGGCGACTGGCAACCGCGCTATCCTGATCGCGAGAACTTCGAAATCCTCCACGCTCTAAGCTCCTACTACTTTCGAACCGTAGGACGGTCAATAGTTGTGATTCCAACCAGAACCTGAAATGGATCTCACGGAATCTGCGGAGTCACATTGGTAGAGGTGAGACCTTCGAGTTTCAATACAGTTCTGAACTTTAGAAAGCCAGATAAATGACAAATGCAATTGACGTTGTGATGGCAAAAAACGAAAAAATTTATTTACGAGGCAGATAGTACATCATTGTTTGAATACAGCGTGATAACAAAATTTTGTATTTATCAAATTATTAGTATATAAACGTACATTTATAAAAAAAAATAAATTATGAAATATATTAGTAAATATCAAAAATAATAATAATTAATGTTCAAAACGGCCATTTTTACCTTCAATATAAGCTTTGAGGCTTTTCGGAAACATATCAACGATCGTCATTTTTTCATAGATAAAGTCTCCCAAGCAGTTTTCAATTCACCAATCAATGAAAATCTTTTAGCCTTTAGCGTTTTGTAGTATTTAATGAGATATAGTCAACACTCCAGAATTTATTTTTAACCAGAATTACGTTATAACAGCAAGCTAACGATATTTGTCATCACTTTGACATCTTTAAAGTAATTTTCACATAAAAAATAACGATAAAAAAACGTCAGCTTGCTACCTAGATAATGATTTGATAAATATACAAAACTTTGTGGTAAAACTTTTTTGTTACGCAGCAACATCATTTATCGCTTAAAATTAAACGTAAACGCAATAATACACAATTTTTTCGATAATAAAAATGCACTAATTTTACAATTATAGAAAATATTTACATTCGATAGAAATATATCCATCAATTTTGTGTTATTTGCAATTATTTTATTTTATTTCCTGTACAGTAATATGAAAGCTTCCTCTTCTAGTTTAAAAAGTATTTTGCAATTGTAAAATAAAATAAATTTTGTGATATTTTCTATAAAATATTTTTTTATAAAATAATTTCACACCACGTGAAACACTACCTGAGAAACCTAGTAACGAACCAACTGGTGCGTCGAACGAAATATTGGAATAGAAATCGTTAGTCGTATTTCTTTCACGAAGTTTTCCGAATGCGAACATATAGAAATTGCAAGCGACGCAAGTTTGCGAGGTCAACAGTTTACAAAGCAAGAAAGAAAAAGCGAAGGGACAGCATGGAGAGACAACGGAAAACCGGTAGATGTGCTCTACAGGAGAACGAAGAGGGATAAAGTCAATTCCGAAGCGCATCTCGCAGTTTTGCCATCAAACCTGGCAACGCGCCAGTGCAACGTAAAAACTTGGTAGACTAGCTTGTATCATCCCTTGCTATCTTCATTGAGATTGGCTAGACGACAAGACAAAAAAATCAGTTGCAAATATATGTGTGTGTATATATATATATATATATATATATATTTAATATATTTGAGATGAAACTCAGATATTATCGCGATGAAGCATTGAACGGACTTTACGTTCTATATCTCAAGATATATATTCAGAGAAAAAAATATAGTACACTGAAAAAAATGTAGTTAATTTTAAATGTTAATAAGTTAATTTTAATAAATATATTTAGTTCAATATTGTCAACTAAACATTTACTTACAGTAAATAAATATTTGTTGAGTAAAACAAAGATTGTTAAATCAAATTAACATTTCTTATATCAAATAAATATATTTTTATATTTAATAAATATTTAGTTAGCAGCATTCAACTAAATATTTATTAAAATTGACTAATTTTTTTCAGTGTAATAAGAGACAAGAAAATTATACAAATTTTCATATAGAATTAATGTAAACTGTATTTATAAAATTGATCGATTGATTATATTTATAAATATGTAATACTTGCTATAGCGAAGGTATTACATTTATATATGTATAAAATAGCCAACATACTGATACGTTGATACAACACGCGATACATACTACATAGATAAATAAAATATTTTGTAGTTATTGCAACTTATAAAATAATTATTTAATTATATATATTAGTTTAGGTATTCAATTATATATATTAATTCTATATATATATATAAAACTTGTACGCTTGTCAACTTTACAGTTGCTACCATTATATTTTTCTCCGAGTATAAGAGTTATACGAGATTTGCAAATTCAATACGCATAAACTGATTCGACACGGATTACAAGCTCGTTTCAATGAAGCGTGACATTTAATCTACCGACGACCGTCTTACGATTTTCTTGGTGCGATGAATGCAAAACAACAGGCACGATATCTTTTTATGTGCGAAATACGCGACGGGCGTTATTTCCGAGTTCCGACATGCCGTCGTCTCGTCTAATTTGCGTTCGAGTGGGGACACTTTAATTTGGCTAGGTAGCTCTCGCCGTTACTAGCGAACTTCGTCTGTAATTTACGGCCAACGCCGGAAGTGTTGGCCGTGCCCAGGGCGTAATATGTACCGGAGGTATACGTCGAGATGTGCCTGATGAAAGGCAAACGAAGTGTGTCGCTGCATTAAGAAAATTGATATGAGATGAAGTAAGTGCGCTCCTTATTTAAAACAGTGCCTATTAATTACTTGCACCTAAATAATTGTATTTAAAAACTCTAGAATCTCTTAAAAAATAAAGTTTAATCTAAGATTATCTAAAAAATATAATCTTAGCAGTAATTTAGTGATGAGATATTGATTAAATGTTAGAGATATATAAACTAACATTGAGACAATATTACGTTAATAATTATACTACTAGAATAAAAGGTATTGTTATTTAATATTCTTAAAGCTCAATATCTAAAGGATCCATTTCCATTCAATCGCTTCATAAATGTCTCAATATTTTCCTTAACCCTTCATTATTCACAAGGAGTGTCCAGGATAACCCAGCCTTATAATTTCAGTAAATGTGCTTACTTGAATGTGTTTACACATTACACATTATTATATTTAACGCAAATTGTATCATTTAAAAGAATTTTTTTCGTTTATCTTAAAGGATGTATAGAATACTATTCTTAATTAAATTGTAAATCATCAAAGAAAATAACAAAAATTGTGACATAATATTATACGATGTGAAAAATACCTCCACCTTTCTTCCCAATGCGAATATACAATTACATTAAAAATATCATGCAAGTAATTTAGGGTTAAGAGAAAATTATTTCAGCGATTAATTGTCAATCATATGCGTTACCGCGTATGTACTATATATGTAACGATATAATATTCTAATGACGACATGCTCTTTCGATGTTAACGGAATTACTGCTAATAAACGGATTATATCGCTAAGGATTACAGCGATGATTTTGTCGCAGCATATGCGTTTAATGTAATACATTTCCGCCATGGGAGATTTCTGGATCAAGTACGCAAATGTATCGGATCACGTAATTCACGTGAAGATCCACGAGTAACAATAGCTTTAGGCATCGAGCTGACCGCGGTGACTAATTAAACTTTGTGCAGGACACATGGGAGTTAATTAGTACGTGAATAGTGAAGGCCATCGGCTATCGAAACAAGCAGTTAATTAATAACGCCACATGCACGCACAGGTTTCGCATGCATGGACATGCGTTTATCGAAGAGTTTTGCGCGAACTTTACAAAAATATAGTATAATAATTGCTAACAGTGTTGCAATTGTGACATTAAAATGTGCCTGGATTGGAACGAATCTGGCTTGCGATTAAATCGGAGTATTTCCCTATCGTTTGTAGAAATCGAATCATGTTATAATAATAAACTTAATATAAATGTACTCATACATTGCTAATCGTAGCATATTACAAAATTGCTAGCAGAATTGTTGCACAGGTATAATATACTTTTACGCAATATCTCTCTCTGCATTAATTCGAACAATTAAATGCATAACGCATGTGTAAATTTACATGTAGAAAAAGCAAAATTTCATATAATAAAAAATATAGTATAATACTATAATATACTTTTATATGTCTACATATTGCTCACTTGCAATGACACAAAATTTTTCAAAAAATTAATTTCAATGTTTTAAATGATTTAAATCATAAAAATGTTGTGACATTAATTTTGAAATGCAATTGAAGTACAATGATGTAACTGATTTTGTAGAGGAATAAAAGTCCTTTAAGAGTGCGTTCTTCCTTTTTTCTTTAAGTTTCTCTTCTTTTTTTTGCAAGCAACTAAAAAATAATTTTTCAATTCATTATAGCAAATGAATGACATGTATTTATATGGCATAACGTCATCATATTCACTATATTGCATTTATTGTATCTCGCAATATATTGACAATTATTACTTGGAAATATGAGATATTTCTGAAACAAATAATATGTGAACATGGGATATTTCTTGCACCGAAGCACATTAAGAGACAAATTTTTGGTATTCGTGAGATAATTACACGTTACCATAATTAATAACAATAAGTTTTGGATTTTATTATTTTGATTTAGTTATTATTATAGAGTGGATGGTATTAGAATTCAATGAATTTAAAGTTTATTTTATTAATAGATTGAATTTCGGTATTATTTATTAGTTTTATTATATTAATTTCTTCAATAATTATGTTATATAGGATTGTATATATGAGGGGGGAGAAGAATATAAATCGATTTAATTATCTATTATTATTATTTATTTTATCAATGGTTTTTATAGTAATTAGACCTAATATTATTAGAATTTTAGTTGATTGAGATGGGTTGGGGGTGGTTTCTTATTGTTTGGTAAATTATTATCATAATTATGTATGATTATTACTACTATAATGTTAGTAATAATAACTATGTATATTATAGTATTATTAAGAAATGTATGCAGTTGGAAGCCCGTTTAAATAATTATAATTACTATAAATATAACTCGTCAATTTTTTTGAGTTAACCATATTTATATAATTCATATATCTACAGTTGTAAAGATGATTAGTTAGATGTTATAGTTAAAATATAGTAATTGCATCCATTTTATGCTAACAATAACTACAATTATAATTATGCTTGGTTGCCAATTACACGCATTTGTTAATAAAATTATACATATAGTTATTACTACTCGTACCATTATAGTAGTAATAACTGCCGCGTATTTATAATATATAATTATAATCGCGAATATCAAAAATTGTTCTCTCGGTACAACAGAAACGTGTAAAATTAATGAAGACATCGATATTCAGTTGATGCCGTGCGATTCAACGAATGCACAGTCATACGCAATCTTCCATACAGCATTTTGCGCCAGGCACGCGTGCAGCGGAAAGTGGCGATTGCAGAAACGGGAAAGGGCTTTTTTGTCGGCAGCACTCAGCGTAAAAACAAAAAGGGAAGTGGCGCAATTCAATTCGCATTTCGACGCTCGTGGCTCGCCAAACGCCGACTGGGAAAAACGCGGCCGCGCGAAGCAGAAGAGCAGGCAAGGCATTCTACGAAGTGTGCCTCGCACACAGGATCGCAATAAAATATTTATATCTCTATTTGCATTTTAAAAGCATACTAACTCGCCCCTGTTCCGGCCTTTTCGCGCGTTATCGTCGGCTATTCGCGACGTGCACACGCATATCCGGATTTTTCGTCATCGATTATAAATCCCGTTTCCCTCTTATCGCACACTCGGCGAACAATCTTCGCGATTGAATGGACGGAAAAATAAGCGAATATTTATGATTTTTCGAATTACGGACGAGAAACGCATGCGATCTGAGTCCATCATCTGCCAGAAGTTGCAGCCATTGTTGTATATCTTAAGCTTTCAATATCTCTAAAACTCCAAAGTTAGAATATATTAAAAGATTATTTTTGTTGTATACGGAAAGAACGATTTTGATGAAGTAAAAATTTAGCTAGATAAAAATTTAAAAATAATGTTGGACCATTTTTACGTAAAAGAAATTAAGACCATCCTTAACACAAATTTTTCATATATTTCACTTTTAATAATAAAATATTTATAATTTAAACTTTTATCAACACAAATAACTTAATTATTATTTTTAAAGGAAAGAAAGAATAAGCAAACCGTCATTTAATTTTAAATGTGAGGTTCAATTTTTTGCGTGTGTTTTCTCGTGACTTAAATAAAATAATAACAAAAATTCTTAAAAATTGAAATTACTTATCTATATATATATATATATATGTATATACATATAAACAAAATTTTATGAGAGATGGCTTCTTTCCGCTTGTCCTAATTTTTAACAAAGCAAATTGAATCTCTTAATGACCATTGAAGCATGAACTTAGCGTTCAATGACTTTGTTCACTTGTACGTAAAATTTATGTATCAATAGCATTTCAGGATTAAACGTTGATAACAATATTCTGTAAAAAGTTTTAATATTCTAGCAGTTTAAGATATACAGAATTATTTTGATGGTTCAAAATTATTTTCAGCTCTGTAGCTCTAATTAATTTTTTAAATACTTTAACAAAACCATTTTTCCATGTAAAATTAAATTTTAATTTATAATATACAACATGTAAAATAAGAACGGACAGAGAGATGCAGATCTTGGAATCAGGATGCATTTACTATTAGGGAGTAATTCAAGATTTCCAGAGACTATTCAATTCCATGCAAGTTTTAATTGCTTCTCCAATAAGCTTCATTAAATGTTAAATAAGACGATGTGTCTAATATTTCAGTCATATATATAGTGTACGTGAGTACACGAGTACTCATCTGCAAGAACTCATCGGCTGGGATGAACTTGCTGGATTTCGACAAATGTTGAAGTAGTTAAAACAGCATTTGAGGTAACAATTTAATATGACACTTTCGAACAATTACATTTCGAGTGAGCGAGAGAACTCGTAGCAATTACAGATACCAAATTAAGTTTGCGCCAAGTTAATTTGGAGGATTAAGCTTTCGTCATATTGAAGTCGGTATTTTGAACTAAAATTTCTACTGATATTTCATCGTATATTTTATCGAGATTATAATTAGAAATATCGATCGAAAATCCGAGTATTTTCCGAGAAAATCCGATATTTCTTCTCATCGAAAGTTCTATGTTACTATTTAGCTTTTTTTTTTACGAAATTTCATTGTAATTCCACGAATCTCTCACAATCGGTACGTAGTTCGAAGCTTGCATTTTTCTCAGAGCTCGATAAAGTTAGCGGCTCGTTTCCTCTCTTCACGATATATACCCGTTTCTTTGATCAGCGGCAATGAAAGAAAGGTGACCGCCCCGCTCGTTGTTCTCATCATTCTATTTCAGCAGCTATCAAACCGATGAGTGCTACAATTACCGGTGGAAGTTGGCCGCCGAAGTTTGCTTTGCTTTCGAGTTTAACGCTTCGGCACGAGATATTAAAAGTTTCGCGTCACGCGAGCCCGCTGGCGAATCATAATTCACGATAATTCTCAACATTTACACGAATGCAAGTATAATCCCGTTTTCTCTTTTTTTTTTTCAAATTGAATACGTCGGTTTTCAAGTGCGGCCGAGAGGAAAAGCTTTTAAGGGCATTATGTTTTCAGCGAGATTACGTCGATTACAGGGTCGGCGCGATTAAGGCGCGCGTTAAATGCGAAATACATGGAATTGGTGTGCATACGGAGGCAATCGTTATCATCGGCCACGGTTAGCCGACTTATTTGATCACGCGAGAATACATCGTAATGCTTTATAAGCAGGGCGAAGCTACGTGTTCCACTGACGAAACCGGTCTTTTCATCCCGTCGGATTTAAAATGACCGACACGGCGTTGAGCGCGTAATCGCGATAATCCCGTCACGATTCCGGGACAAGCCCGGGTATTGCAGAATCATATACGTGCGGTTTCGAGCTGCTCGCGTATTTAAACAGGATGTGAATAATTAATAGCGCAGCGCTTGGCCGGCTTTTTTCGACGCGTGTATACCCACCATTTTACATCAAGACGACACGTGAGAGTGCCGGCGATTTATCCGCTCCTTTTTTTTTACCGCCTCCGTGCATTTCCCACCCTCTCGCCGTTAATCTTCCGTACCCTCCGCTGCACGATTTGCTTCCGCTCTTTTGCGCATGTATTTCTAATGCCGGCAAAATACAATGTCGCATCTGTCACTTTTCCCGCCGGTCAGGTGCATCGATATTAGCGCGACACGGTGCATGGATTATTTACGAGGGCGTAAATGATTCGCGAGAAGAGGCAGCAACGTTATCCGGGATGCTGAGAAAGACATTATTATCATTGATGTAATAAGTATAGACTGTGCATTCCCTGATTTTGACGTCTGTGCTCCGTTAGAAGGAAGGACTGAAATATCAATATCTCTCTTTAATTTAATACTTTAGAAAGAAAAAGCGAAAGAGCTAAGAATTTTCGCGCGCGCGCGTGAATAGTTTATAACAAAGAGAAAATAAAATAACAAAAATTATAAGTAAAATGAAAAAACAGAAAAAAGCGAAATACTATACAAAATAAAGTTTAAGTAAAATCGCAAAAGGAAGAAATAAAAAAGCCAAAAAAATGTAGGAAGTAAAAATAAAATTAAAAGCAAGAGGGAGAGAGAGAGAGAGAGAGAGAGAGAAGAAAAACTTGTCTTTCTAACTTTTTCCTATTTATACCAGTAAAACAAAATTATTCAATCAACAAATAAAAAAACAGTACAATCATTGAATCAAAATGTCATGCCTAAGAACTCAAGACTAAGACACTTCCACTCCTTGATGGCCTCATCTCAGTATATTATAGATGATCTCTCTGTATGATTCAAGCTATTCACTCTTTCTAAACCAATAGCGACAATTTCATAGGAATGCGCGGTATTCTTATTATATCTATAATTATTATCAATCATGTGAGACATATTTCTGAAAGTCAAAAGATATTTCTCTTTGCATCTCATTCACGTACATATTATCCACAATAAAGTTATTATTATCGCGCTTTGTATGAGAAATGTAATAATTTTATTTTTCGTCGTGACTATTCAGAAAATGATGTATGTTCTATTATTGTTGTTATAAATAACGCACCGTAGTTGCATCATATTTTATTGCTCTCATAAAAAAAAAAAATACCTTCGTGGCAGAATCGCACGCTTTGAATTATTCCCCAGTTGGAAAAGATGAGTAGCGAAAAAGGTGGAAAAGGTAATTTGTAAAAGTGACACGGTACAGATCAGAAACGTGTCATAAACGCTGAGATAATGCCGGCGTTAAACATTTATAAATCATTCATGTTACAACGGCCCAGAGTGCTTCATTCGTAAGTTGATATGAAATGGAAAATGGCATTAAATATAGTTAAATCAAATTTTTAAATGTTTTCATTTCTCCCACGCGAGCTACTCTGGAATATATAATTGTACGGCGTAACAATAACAGTCATAAATTTGAGAAAAACTTCTCTGCGATATTATTCAATGTGTTCAATGGCTATAAAAAAATATACATATCGCGACTAAGGTATTTTTAATCAATTCTCCATTCGATATGGATTTCAATTTGTAAGGGGTGGTAGACAACGCTTTCGTTGCTCGACAAAATATTTTTAAGCGATACATTACCGTAATTTTCTTATGCAACTTGCTTTTATGATTGCATTGTGTTTCCAGTATATCTATAGCTTCATCAGTTAATATCGATCTGTAAAAGCGATAGCTTGCAACGTAGTTACAAAACGCCCTCATCAATACATAACAGTATTTTACTACATTATTATATTGTACTTTATACATAGTTACGTACAGCTATAGAGATCAATAGGGATTTGTGAAAACTTTTCGACATGCAAACTATATTTGTCAAGCGTTTATTTAATTCTAAAGTAAAGAAAATTAAAAGGTCGAGACAATAACATGTTAAGTTATACAGGTCGGTATTCATAATCGATTCTTATATTTAAGACTTTTTTTTTAAGTATAATCTCAGAAATCAATCACAGAGTCACATTAACATATTAACCTGGGAATACACATGAGATATTTTTATATCTTAGCGGCGAAAAAAGTGAATTGTAATATATTATTTGTATGAATATTGTTTAAAATTTTCTTTTTTAATATTTATTTTTTACAAATTTATAAATAATTCCATATAAGTAATTCCATTAATAACCCGTAATAAAAAAGCGTATATTAATTAAAATCTTTATTTTTTAGAATTACTAGCATAATAATATACTTAATATACTTTATTCGTTCAATATTTGTTTGATTTCTTTTTTTTTCAGAAAATTGTAATTAAATACATATCCATGATATTCTTAAATGCTAATAAGTCGGAAAACAATCAATTATACATATATATGTGTGAGTGTGTGTGCGTGCGCGTGCATGTGTGTTAAATAAAAGGAGTTTTAATCGAAGTGTCAAAACACTTCCAGGCGATCATTTAAAAAGAAATCAAATAAATATTCCCGATTAAGAAATTACTTAGACAATAACAATAGAAACAAAGTATTTTTGTAAATATTTATTACTTAGATAGACTAAATATGAACATCGATCATAAAATTTTGATAAACGAGTAAATAAAATAGCATAAATCAAAAATAGCATGTATCACAAGTCAACCTAGCGATATTTTCCAGTTCAAATCCCTTAAATTACATATATAGGTATATGAAATGCAAGTACATTGACCGATTATGTTGATAATTTCCTTACATTTGCAATATACGTACGTATTATACGAATAAATCATATGATATATATGCATCAGCTTCGTTTATTCAGCGGAATGGTTGTTGTCTTATTTGTATATTCGTCATTAATATTTCATACATGTAAATTCGAAAATGTAAATCTCTGTACAAGTCGGATGTGATTTTTGAAATTAAATATTCAACGCCGTAAAACAATTACGTGTTGTCGCGTCGTCAATTTTGCAGCAGTTGCAAAGAGAGGGCGAGAGAGCCGAAGGGGAAAGTAGAAAAGAGTGCCGGAGCCTCTAACATCAAAGAACACGGCGCATAAATTTGTAATAAAGCGCATTAACGGTCGCGTAATGGTGCACAATGCTACGGGCGCCGGAACGTACAAGGTACGACAGTAATTTGAAAATTGAGTGGCTAATTCACAATCGAGTAGACGCTGAATGTCTCACCTGTACTCTCCGGATCTCTATTAAAATTTCATAAATTTTATAAATTTCTTGTCGGCTGCAAAGATAGGAACACGATCGATGTGCCGGGATTGTTTAAAAAAAAAAAGCACAGCCGTCTCACTCGTTCCATTTGATCATAGTGATGATTGCTTCGAGTTTTGACAAAAATAAATGTCGCGGTAAATTGCTGTCGTGCACGAAATTAGCCCAGAGTAATTTTCCTCTTCGCGCAAAATTTCAGGAAACATTACGTCATTATTAATATTACGTTAGTCAACGCATTTGACGCTTCCTGTCAAGAAAATGTAGTAATTCTCGATGAAATTGCTTCCCCAACAGGATTAATTTTTTTCCGAGCAAAACATTTACGACCGTCTAGTGTGTAATTCACGAGTTCTAGTTTTAATGTTTTCAAAATTTCCTTACCTTGTTGATTAGTTTCTCGAACGCCCAGTATAATATTCTGAAAACTTTCTTCACCGCAGCTCTAAGTTAATTATCCTACAGCAATCTCGTTGCGACTTAGATGCTAGTTAGAACGGATGATTCTCAAAAGTTATCATAACATCAGATTTATAACTTCACATCGAACCGTGTAGTGTAGTGTAACGTCACATTTAAATATTCACACAACGTTATTATTTTCGCGAAATCTTCGCGAACATCTTCGTCTCCGCGCATTTAACTCTTACGTGCCACGAGAACAACGTAATTAGATATGGCATAACCCAACTTGATTGCTTATAACTTTCATAAAAATAAATATATTGTAAAAAAATTTGTTTTAATCAAAATGTCAAGCGTTAAAGAACATAAAATGCCAAGCAAATGTACGTATCTTTATTAATAAAAGGTTATAATAAAAAAAACATTGAAAAAGCACATTGGAAAAAAATCGGGTATGCCATATTACGAGTGGCATTAAAAAGTTAAAATTTAAAAATAATATTTTATTAATTTTAAATCGAATAAATTTTTTTTATTTAGGCCATATCTGCATGTGAAACATGTGGTATAATTTTGAAAAAATATAAAGACAATGATATAATATTGTAATATTAAAAAAGATTCTGTTTATTTAGACTTTTACGATATTATCGCACAATATTCCTTTGATAAATTTATTTAATTGGATAATTTCGCTACATATATTACCTTTTACATATACAGCGTTGTCGTTTGCATTTCGTATAAACTCATTTCGCTTTTACAATATACATTTTATATTTTTCATCGTATATACGTCGACGAGAGTTCACAAAAATATGATAGCAATTTTATATGGTCGCAATTACGTAATAGCAATCACAGACCGATACCCTTGTAACGTTCATTATCGTCGTTTTTATCAACAAATTCGTAACACCACTTTTTTCATTATAATGTATATCCTGCCAATCATAAGCAATTGATTTGTGCATACATCACGTCGAAATATGAATCATTGCGAATTCAGTCAATGAAATTATCTTTTGAACTAAAAAAAAGAGATAAATTTACCTACGCCAAAAAATAATTTGGCTTACAGTTGCAGTTTTACGAAAGTAAACATGTAATGCATAAAGTTAAAATAGTATTTTTTAAAGCTTTAAATATACACCAATTTAATATAACTGGAAAGATGGAAATGCGCCGCAAATACGCAATGCACGTTATTATTATTAGTGTAAATAAAAAGTGATTTGTAAAGAATTGTCTTATGTTACCAGGATTCTAGATTGTTCTTCAATATGAAAGGAGGTTATCGATACTAACATAATTTTCGAGAAATAAAGAGTCTTTCCTAAAACACTCCCCCCCCTCCTCCTTTATTTCTCGGAACTAATTATTGCACTTTATTAATAACTACTAAAAACATAATCTATTTAGATAATTAAAGAAGTAAAAATTTTGTAATTCATATATTTGTTTTTCTATTATATACAAAATCAATTAAAAACGAATTTTACAAATGCGAAAATAAAATTTTTACGATTTTCTTTTGTAAATTGCGTAATTTAAATAACTATATTATTGATAATATTATGTCGTTTTATTTGTTTGTAGTTTTTCCCAGTTTTCCATTTATATTTTTTCCTTATTTTTTTCGTAACACGGTTTTAAATATAAAATCAGTGTGCAGTGTGCGTAAACCGGCACACCTGTCTGTAAGGCAGACTATAAGCTAACTTAATCTTTATAGTGCGTTATAGTGTTAAATAAAAATCCCTATCAGGAAATTGTATATTTATAGGAAAATCCTCAAAAAAGAAACTGCGCGTTACATGTTTGCATTTTGCAGAACAATAAAAGTATACATAAAGCAACAAAAAATATTTTTATATCGAAAAGAAAAGATTCTAGAAAATTTTACATACATGCACTTGTAGATATTTTGTACCGATGACTCTTGTAAAAGAAAAAATATAGAAATATAGAAATGTGGCATTACTGATTATTGATTGTGAGCCAGTTTTGGGACCTACTTTATCAGACGTTTATTTTTGTTCACCTTAAAAAGTTAATTATCGCAAAATTGCGAATAATTATAAAAATTGCTATATTATTTGATAGAAGACGCTTTCTAGTTTATATTGTACTTCTAAATTTTTTAGCTTGTATTTAAAAAATATTGTCTAAAAACAAGTGATATATCGATATCAATAATCTTCCTTTATTATGCATAAAAATCTGAGTAATGTATAAAATATGTGACACTCCAGAGTTAAGATTGTAGAAATGCGACATTATTGAGTCGGGAGTCGTCTCAACGAAGAAATGTTACATGTGGCAAAGAGAATAGAATGGATCTTAGCATAAAGTATATTGACGCCATTCTTCGTTTCATCGTAAAAAGGGTTTCGAGAAGGATCATGCTACGCGAAATGCGATTTTTCTCGCGCGCTTCTCCTATCCATTTTTCCTTTACTCAGCGCGCAACACGGAAGATCGGAAAAGTGGAATGAGTGAGAGAGAGAGAGAGAGAGAGAGAGAGAGAGAGAGAGAGAGAGAGAGAGAGACTTCGCGCGAAGGAAAGGAGCGAAAGATATCCTTGATCCGTGGCTTTTAACTTTCCGGAAATCACTTTCCTCCATTATTTCCCGTTAGCTCCTGCTTCCCAGACGTTGCTGGCAACTTGCTCTAGACATAAAGCTATATAGGTATACCGTATGGTGTTTGCCCGTATACATACGCAAACTCACAAAGTTAGCCGTATATTTATACGACGTTTGCGTATAATACAAAGTCACATATAATGTGACACGTGCAAGACGCGCCCGTATACTGGCAAGTAACTGACGAGACACTCCTCGCAGATTTCGCGGTATCTTCTAAATTTTGTATGAATTTCCAGTACGGGTTCAAGCAACGGTACTAAAGAGGAGTACTAAAAATAATTAAAATAAGACGCAAGTCCAATTTTGTTCTGAAATATCCGAAAGTTTTTGCAAATTTTTCCGCAATGCACATGCATTTATGTTCGTAACGCCGACTATTTTTTTTGTAATTTTTTGCAATTTTGTAATTTTAATTGACACTTATGTCTTCTATACGCTATGTCTTCGATTTTTCATAACTAATTTAGTTATTACAATTAGTTATATTCTAATGTTATGATAGTATTTATCTATACTTTTTAATTTATCTCAATAAAATTTTAATTATAGTCATATAGGGTTATTGCCAAACTTTACAAAGATGATGCAAATATCTTGATTTAAAATTTAATGTTAATATAAGCTACATCGCAAAAAGATTTTGTCAAAGTTGTAAATGAAATAGACAATATGTTCGTTTAGTTCGCTATCCTCAAGGCGATTCCTCGAACTCAATCTCATCTTGGCGTTTGAGGCGTTTGATAAAGCCAACGAAGTATGTGCGACTCCTGATACGTTTCTCTTTTGACCTAAACAAGCTACTCAGCTCCTGGTTTCTTTGATCCGATAAGTTGGGCGAGATTCATTGAACAGTATCAGGATACTATTCGATACTCTTGCTCATAGGTATGCCACATACACATCAAAGGATTGCGTACTAGGTTCATCAGAATTCTCTCGTAGAACGGTTCACTTATTTTCTGGCACGACACTCTTCCCGAAAGTTCAGCCACTGTCGAAATTCTGCTTGCCGCTGCAGCGAAGAAATCAGTTCGATCAAAGGACCGCAGAAGTTTTTATTCTATCTATACGTGTACACTGGACGTGTGAAAAATGTTTCCTCGATTGATCACGTCGGTAGATCAATTACCGGTCGTATGTAACTCTACTGTCTAATATTATTATATATATATGTATTATATATGCATAGAAGAGAGAGTAAGAGAAAAACTGCCAGTTAAGAGAAAATTTGAATAAAGTCAATAATTATATATATATTTATCAATTAATAGAAGTTTTTATTTAAAAGATATTCCAATTATTTAGCCTTAAATTATAATAATTAATATTCATATATTATTAATATAAATTCGTTATATTATTGGTATAAACTATAATTTTAGATAAAACTTGTCAATTATCCTCCACCACGCAGAGTAATGTTAAATCGGATTCGTTTTTTGTTTAAAATTACATATAGTTTATATTAATAATATAAATGTTAATTAGTGTAGTTTAAAAACAAATATATAAATAAAGATTTCTATATAATAAATAATTGTTGGTTTTATTTATCTTTTCCTTTAGTATATTTGCAATTTCCTCATTCTCTTCTAAGATCAGAATAATCGAAAATATGTAATGTATTTATCTTAAACGGTATATGTGTTCTATTATAGTGCGACATTAAGTATATCTTGAACTATAACTGAATGCAAGAAATAAAAAATTATCATTACTCTAATATTACTGTAATGTCTTTCGCGTTTATTCTGTATGCACAATTTTTCCATTTTCATCGATATTTGTATTAATTAAAACTTCAGGAATGGGATAGAAAAAAGATCTCAAGCCAGAACATGACTGGTATCATAATTGAACAGACATGTACTTTATGAACGCGAATTTTATGACTCTCTTGGTATACCATCGTCTCAAACTTCCGAACCAAAGAAGCCCTTCAAATAAGAAACTTTTACAATATGAACATCGATTATAAAAAATAATATTCGTTATATATATGATCATTCTAAACGAAAATCAACTTATTGTCATAAACATTTTCAGATATTACAAACTATAATGATATCTTCAATGCATATTAGTAACGTGTAACAAAATATTTAAGAATTACAAATGTATGACTAATACTACGTAAATGATTTCAAATTCACCCAAATTTGTGGCAAATTTTGAACTTGACGAATAAAGCAGAGCAGGATTAACATGAGGAATTGCATTCCCTTGTGCAATTCTACAGTTATTTTAATCCCTTATCGTAAGAATCATTCTATATATGTACAAGAAGTCCAGTGTCTCTTTAAATAAAATTTGTCACCGTGTTGCATAAATGATTAAGTGCAGTACCAACCGTAATCGTCGGTTCCAAGATGTATTTTCTTTTATAACGGAATTACATGCAAAAATTTACAATTGCCCCGAATTTCGGCTGAACGTAAATGGCGCGGAATGAAAAATGTATGCACGTGGCAGACGCGTGTACACGATGCGTAATAAATTTGTTCACTATTCCCGCCTTACGGTCCAGCGCCTGCTGACCACGGGACCGACCGCAAAACGGAATCAAATATGACGCGCAAGCGGCATTATCGAAACACAATACGCAATTCAACCGGGACGAAGGGCCGCCAATTTGTACCAAAATCCGCGCGCATGGTATCGTCGCGTCCAATCACGGCGAACCGTGTCGCGAATTTGCTGTTGTACGAAATTATATCGGTAGCTATAAAAATTAATATTCACGTCCGAATATCCTGCTTTTGTATTTATTGTTTCCCCTTGCAACTGTTGTGTTCGGAATAAAAATCGTTATTGAATAAAAACCATCGCGTTATTTAAACAACCATGCATTATTTCTTACAGGTAGATACGTGAGAGAATTATCGTTAAAAAACCAATTAATATTTAAAATCCTTTCAATATTGAAATAGTTGGCTCAGCATGCAAATACCTTTTTCAAATATGAAATAGATACGACGTTAGCCGGTGAAATTGACATTGAATAATATTTTCATTTCATTTGAATATATTAGGTGTTGGAATTAATTCGTAGCGTTTTTTAATGAAAGAATGTTATTTATTTCACATGAGCATTAAAAAATACATTAATGAAAGTACTTCCCATCACTTAAAAAACGCTACGAATTAATTCCAACACCTAATATTTAATGTATTTATTTCAAATTCTTTGTGATGCTCTGAACGCAGCGTTAAAACAGCGTATTTGTGATTTCCAACACTTGAGTCGGGTAACGAGAAAATGATTTGTTAGCAATGTCGCAGAAGGCGAGAAGAAAACTCGCTCGATTTTGTCGTTTTATTTTCGCTCTCTTGGCAAGAACGATAATAATGTACATGGGAGACATATGCACGGACAGATTCTTTCAGCTTTTCGTAGCGAGCGGGTCTAGTTTATGGCGGCATTTAACAGTCAAGCCTGCATAAACGCACGGTCTCAGGTGGACTTTCGTAAGAATGGCCAATGAATTCCTCTGAGGAAATTGCACGAGGAGCGCGTAAAGCCTCGCGGACACCTTCTTCATCGCGTGGCAGCGTAAAAATCGATTCTCGGCCTGGAAGTAACATCGGGTTTGTGAAAATGTTACTAAGAGCCACGAAGGGTCGGTAAGGGTCTGCAATAAATTTCGTTTCTGTTGCTTAAAAACTCCGTTGAGCATATATAAATATCTTCTTGAACCTAGAAAAAATGGTTGATGTTGATATAAAATATTTCTATCTCTCAATATTTCCTCATGTTTATATGTGGAATAGACTAGAAGTTATTTTTATCCCTTCAATTATGAGTTCCTTGTGTGTATGCGTGTGTGTAACCCTTGGTTTAACTCTTCGGAAATGACGGTGAATCTATTAAACTTACTCAATTAAGATAAATCTCTTTTAGTAGTTCATGAAATTGGAAAATGTATTTGCAAAAATCATATATTATTAAGCATCAAAATCCGCTGTCAAAAATAGAATTATTTCTCTTAATTAATTTATTTTTATCAATCTAATTTCTTTTATCTCTAATAATTATAGATCTCTTTGCCAAAAATGTCAAATAATTTTCAAATATGAAATAGATACGACGTCAATTTATAAACGTCGAATATTGACGTTTTTTCTTTATATATTATATCTGCAAATTTGAATTATTCTCTTAAACTATACTCAGTATTCATTTTATATTATACGAGTTATGTCACTTTGATTCTTCAAAATTAATTAGTACTTTTTAATTAACATAAATTAACTTGGTTGCAAACTAAGTGTTAGTAATTGTGTTACAGATTTTGACATAGAGAATTAATTATACAAAAATAAATAATCTGTCTTTTTGGCGAAAACGAAATACAAAGATATTGATCATATCTTCATTCAGTGATATATTGTTTCGCCAATTTAATTATACTTAATTATATATTATAAATAATTATACTACAGCTGCTATATATATTATAAATAATTATACTTAACAACAGATCGATTGGCAATCTATGAATATTCAATTTCTTTTTTATCAAAATAAACATAATTCTCTGAAGTTCGACGCATCCGTTCAGTATCTGCTCTTGGTACTTATACAAAAAATAATTTAAAAACATTGGTATAAAATAATTTACAGGAAGGTGCAAAGCGATTTCGATAAGCACGATTGGGAGTAGCCGACGGCGACGTCGCTCTGAAAGTCGAAGAATCGTGGTTCTAGAACATCCTGTGCCATTCTAAGGGATTATCCGGCGGATTGGACTGGCTACCGGTTGCGACAGAATTTTATCCCGTGGCGAGACAAAATTCGAAGTTACGAAGGGCGAAAACGTCCCGTGGTATTTAAGCGCTTCACTGGTCTCGCAAAATCGATGGAGAAGACCTCGTGACACTCTCTTCCTTCTCACACCACTTTTAGAACTGCGACATCGATTATCGGCTACCGATAGACATTAGTGGAAAAATACAATTCACGGAAAATCTACGGATTTTTATCGGCTGACATATCGGAGTAATCTCGATATGTACAATAATAGCATAATATTTAGCTATAAATTAGGATAACTTTGGAATTACTCAAATGCAATAAAGGTTTCTATTCTGTTATCTCATCATATTCCTATACATCAGTTTACAATTTCAAATATAAGTTTGTTTTCTTCTTCGTCTTCTATTTTACAAATTGCAGCAATTTAATTTAACCTTAATCAGTATTCATTTCGAGATTTCCTTAACTGATATTCGCGGGTATACTTTACATTAATATAATTTTGTTCGACGTAATTAAATGATTTCTTTTTCATTTTGAAAGTACAAGTCTGAGAAATAAGTATCTTAAAATATTTTAATTATAATTAAGACATAATTGAGAAACATTTGTTATAAACCATTTTTCACAATACAGTTGAAAAAAATGGATTCATCCGCGAATATCGATTAAAATTAGATTTAATCGTTAGTGATTAAAATTACAATTCAACAACTGAATATCCTTATCTTCTAGTTTCTTATCATCCTCTCTGGTCCTTATCGATCCTAGTATAAATCTCGTCACTTGAAGTAATTATATCGTTTCTTTTTACGCATTAATAATATTGATGTATATTTTAACTTGCGCTGTTTTATTTGTGATGTCATTATTTATGACACCAACAAATCACATTTTGCTACCGCGAGGATTGCGAACGAATTATTGCGCCGGAATTAGAAATATTACATAAAGCATAACTCGTGAGCGTAAAGCAGCGCGCGGGTTACGGCGGTATTCGTGTTACAAAATACTTCAACTCTCCGGAATTTGTTCTATCGAGGTACTCGAGCTAAGCTACTAAACAAAAGAATAAAGCGTTGATATGATTGATGATGCATCTCGTCAGGGAATCAGCAGCTGCGGCTTGCGAGGCTTCGCTGAGTAATTCATCGTGTACACGTTTACCTGCTCGACGAGAGAACACGAAGTAAACGAGAGCGGAAAAAAGAAAGCAAAAGAGAAGAGAAACGAGAGAGAGAGAGATGAGCGTCGATGGGAAAACACAAGAATGCTAATTGTTCGCTTGACCAATGTGATCTTTTTTCTCTTTTATTTACAAAAAAAAGAGAGAGAGAAAAATACTGTTTGCGCAAAACGCCAAAAAGCAGCGGTAAACGCGCGTCCCGAGCAGATCAACATAAAAAAATTGAATCATCGCGCGTTGCAAAGTTGCTACCTCAATGCGGTCACCGCATTCATGTTTCACACACCAGTCAATTCAATCAACGTGCAATCAACGTGCTCACTTTCTGAATGCCCCGCTTATTTGTTCACATTAATTAGTTAAGTTGATTGATAAAGTTGAAACAATGGTTAGTAGTAAAGCGAAAATATGTTAATTAACTTAGTCTCAGCGAAAAACGGATAATATTAACTTTATTTAAATAGTAGTTTATGATAATAATATGAATATTTACGAATTAACATAAGAATAATGAATAATAATCGCGTATAGATTCATTAAATATAGAATTTAATAAAACAATATTTATATTTATAACAATATTTTTAACTTCTAAAACGAATATATAAATACATGGAAAAGATTTTGTTGAAATATCTATAAATTTAACTAGATACAGATTTAAAAATAATTTTGTATAAATAATTATGTATTCAAACTGGTTGCTAGAATGTCAAAATTTTTTGCAATGTTGTTCGCCATGCTTGAGATTTCTACGTAATTACTTTGTTCAACAAAATAATTTTCAGATCGGTAACTAAATAAACCGTAGCTAAATTTTTAAGTAAAAAGCAAAACCATACCATGCAATTTAGTATTCCGTTAACAAAGAATATAACTGGCATACGAAATGATTGATGCTCGTGATGGAGCTAACGACTTATTGATGATTGCTTTCAAGGGCATAAAGCCGACCTTCTATTATTATGCCTTTCGAAAATTTACAATGTCAAAGTTCGACATGTTTCAGTCATTGTAATAGTCAGCTGTTCTATTGTCATGCTGAAATGTCACAAATAAGTCTTATTGATTTTCGCTTTTCTTCTGTCTTATGTGTTTATAAAAGATATTAAGAGGCTCTTAGACGTTCAATATTATTGTGTATAATTATTTAGATGATCAATATTATTGACATTTCCTTTAAAAAATCCTTCAAAACAAACAGTCTGGAAACGCAATATAGCTTTCAAACAATTAATAATTATAAAAAAATTGTCCAATAATATTGATCATCTAAGAGCTACTTTATATATTACTGGTGCTTTTAAGAAGAAACAAAAATTGATCTCTCTGTCCTAATAATAAACTACGAAAGCTAAGCTATGAATATAATTAATGCCGATGCTTTTAGAAGTTCGAAAGACGTTAGAATTTCTAGAAATATAAAATTTTATGCATATGAAAAGTGATAACGTATCTTAAAAAGTATATCAGCTTTCTTTCATTTTATTTTCGTTTCTCTTAAATGATTTATCACTTGATCATAAAATAGTTCAACAGTCTTCATAAAACAGTTAAGCGCCACTTGATATTTTCAAGTATTCGTTCGTAATTCACTTAATTCGCTTTACACTGACTAATTAACAAACAATCGTTCGCGGTTTATCAATCTGTCTACCTGGTAATTCCAAGGTGTCGTAGTCACCGTTTCCGCTATGTCCTGAAATCCCTTCAGGCAAAATGTACTTTTTGCTCGTCGGACGGCCGGAGACAGCAACGAGACTTCTCTCGCAGAATCATTAATTCCGATGACGGTGGATTGGCGGAACGTAGGACGTGTCCTGACCGAGCTGTCGGCTACCCAAAAGGAAGAAGCAGGATAGAGAAGGATTCGCTTCTCGCGATGGAAGGGAACGAGGCTGTCATTGATAGTTGTGATTAATGTGCGATGCGTCGCCAAGATAACTTGATTATGCGGGTGGACGGGGACCCTCCCAGGTTCCATATCTCATGCTCTTTCGCCTTCTCTTCTCACTACTCCGATGAACATTTTAATCTCTTTATCGAGCCTTCGTGCTCCTCGATTCAAATATAACCGCCGTCCGTTTCCCAAACTTAGTCAAGCAAGACGTGGCAAAAATGCCAGCATTTTCAAAGAATATTTGCATAAATCTTTCTTCCGTATTATCGACTTTGGTAGAGATATTTGAAGAAAAATGTCTCACAGGTTGAACCTTGGAAAATAAACACGAGAATCAATCTTTTTTAGACACCTGCAGGATGAGAACGATTTTGCTGAAATATTTAAAAGTTTAGCTAAATACAAATCCGAAAATAATTTTATTGAATCATCAAAATAATTATAATTAATGTAGAACGCTCAAATATAACAAAATGCAATACAACAAAAAAGTTTTGACATTCAATCAGTTTAGATGTTTATTGATAATCATGTGTATTGATAATGATTATCATTTTGATAATCAAACAAAATTATTTTTAGATCTGTATCTATAAATTTTTAGATCTTTAGCAAGTAGTTTAGTGTTAAAACATAGATATGTATATAAATAAATTCACGAATTTATTTATTATGAGCAATCTGTATTTTTGAGAAACTTTGAAATGTGGCAACTTAATCGATCATATTTGAATCATATTTGAAGATAAGAATATTCTTCTTATCATTAATACAATCCTTTACATAATTTTTTAAGCTTTTGAATTCCAAGTGTATTATATAAATTATAAATAAGTGCGAATTTATATGGCTAATCTGATACTCGGTGTCTGAAAGCTTGAAGTTAACTTTAGCGAACTTTAATGAGAGATCGATAACAATAGCGCTTTTCGACGGTAGTCGGCAGGTAATTCACGTGCCACTGATGGAATCCGATAAAGTGTAAACTATCTAAAAGCATCGAAGGCCGATTCGCAGTCCACGCAACTTGGCAGGATTCAGCTGAGCAATCTGTATGAACAATTTCAAGTTCTTCATCAATTCCGAGTGTAAATAAATTACAGTCGTCTCTCTCTCTCTCTCTCTCTCTCTCTCTCTCTCTCTCTCTCTCTCTCTCTCACATAGCGACTTCTACGATTCATAATCGAATAGCCGTTAAACCACAGATTAATTCGGATTATAGCGAGCATCCATTATCATCAGACCCGTATTCTGACCAAGTCGTAAACCTCTGATTAGATCACCACGGACCTGACAATGCGGCTGTTCTACTTCTTGAAGCGAATCGGCGATGTCAACGTCCTACGCGGCTCTTTCACGATCCTTCGTCTTCATGCAATGTAATAATGAATATCTACGTTTGCACAGCTGCCACGGCAGATAGGCGGGTGATGTTTAACTTGCAAGTTGCTGTGTAGTATTGTCCGTTGTAATTGAAGAGACGAGTGAATGAAGGCTTTCGATCATTTCTATTACATGTGGTGGCATTGGAGAGTCTCAAGCATTATGTCGATAGAATTAATGTAGAGGTTCGAGCATTCCGGCCGAAGATCAATACAGAACCGAGAAGGTACTCAGAGCGCAATTAATTTACGCGCGAAGGCTTTGTATTTAAGGTGAGACTAACGTTTGCACCTATTACATATTTAGTGCCTATTATATTAATGTATATATCAGTAGATTTATCGACAGACGACACGCAAAAAAATATTTTGCTGCTCCAGCTAGCAATTATCGCTGTTTTTTTTATCTGGTAGAAAATTATGTATATCATACACGTAGAACAACACAATATTCTATAATATATACAAGAAAATTTATGTCTCGTAATCAAATATGAATCACTGCTAAATATGAATTACAGTCACAATCATCTAATTGAATGTTATAGAGAGATAAATTTTCTTTCTTGATAAATTTAACAAAAAGATATAAATTCTGTCTTTATCACCTATATTGTTAGATATAAAACATATTCAATATCGTAGAACTTGTTGATCATTTATCCATTTTTTGTATCTAAATAATTTTTCGATACAACTGCAAGATTCTTTTTCAGAGGAATTTTAGATAAAAAACGTGTGTGTTCGAAAGAAAGGTGAACCTACAGTCCGGACCTAGAATTGATCTTTGTTGTCGCTTGTGTAAATTGCTGAGTCACTTCGACGTACAGACGTTATACAGACTGACACAGACTGACAGCCGTGAACTTCCGAATCGGCGGATGTAACGGGAAGTTTCGACCGGCGCGGCTGTTTCCGGACTATATACGAAACGTCGTCTGTCGACCAAAGTTGACCGAGGAATTTGAGTTTTGTACTGGCTGTGTTAAACCGGAATTCAAAGTTTCCGCCGTGTCTCTTATTTGATCCGCTTTGCTCGCAAACGTCGCAAGAGACGGAACTGTTGCTTTAAAAGAACCGACAGTACATCGTACTTATCATAGATACTTTCTCGTTCCTTGTGATAAAGAAAAAATCTTCAGAAAGTTATGTATAATTTTACGAATAATATAAAATACGTTTTAAATATAGTCTGAAACATAAAAGAAATAAAAAAGAAGTGTAAAAGAAAATGAATTTCTATTTGAAATATATAACTGATTTAGTAAGAATAAATATATTTGAATAACTTAAGGAGAAAGAATAAATATATTTAATTGATTTAGTAAAAATAAATTAATCCTTCTTATTAACCAGAGATAAAAATCTTGAATTCTCTTTCTTCTGATAATTTTAATTCATAATTTAATCGAGTTAGTCTAAAAAAAATAGTAATTCAAGTTTAACAATTAGGAAATGTATGAGTAGATTAATTAAAATAAACACGCGAGATACATTAGCGTGTTTAATAGTCATAAAGAGTAAGAGGCTTTATGCATGATGGAAGAAGTATTAGGAGCAAGAATAAATATTATGTTATGTGTATATTAATATTATTATCATTATTATTTATTATTATTTTTGTATTATATTTAATCTCTATCCTTAATTTTTTTTTCCTTAATGTTTTTAATATTTAATATATACATACAGGGAAAAAATTTTTTTTAGTTTACCCTGAAAATATGATAGTCGTGGGAAAACATAATATTTCCAAGAATTTTAGTATAAATCTCTCTCATTCATTAATAAAACTACAATAAAATAAGTTTGATTAATTTTACTGAAATGCATGGTAAAAATCTTTAAAATATTGTATTGTACCACAACTACCATATTTTCGAGGTAAATTTTAAAACAAAATTCTCTCGTCATTACGTTTAACCTCTATTTCTAATTTTCTTATTTCTCCAATATTTAATATTTATTTTTGTTCCTTTTTTCCATTATGCGCACATGTTTAACATAAGAGCGTAACAAACTACGATCGATTCGTACTATGTACAGCGTGTCACAGCACTATTACGCGATAATTACATATCTCACATAATAATTAGATTTCGCGTGCTGCGTCGTCTAGACTGATGGTATATAATTGCCGAATCCGTTTCCGAATTTAAAGTCTCGTCGGATCATTCGACATAATGATTATATCATACAACATTGAAATTTGTTTAATAAAACAATTTAATCGCTCCATGAAGAAACACAATTTCCAATAAATTTCTCCTACGATGTGATGTCGGTCGGATGTTTCGAAAATAGCTAATGAAAATATCTCTTTAAGAGATGCAAAAATAAATATTTCGAGCTATGAAGTAATTAAATTCGCGCCAATTGTTATCTTGGGGATTCAACCTCCTGTGTAGTTGTACGTAATTATTTGTACCCGCCGAGACAGCGACAGTTTTATATAGAATACGTGTCTCGCACACTTACAGAAAACGAAATAGTAGATGAATCTAAAGATGGATTCAAAGATGGGTCTGATAGAGGTGTGATATATTGTTAGGAGCAAAAAGAGCTCTCGGAAGGCAAAAGCGAAAAGATAATTAGAATACGCTCGTGGCGAAACGGTCGGAAACCATATTCCTAGCAATACTCGTTAAAACAACCATTACGTGCTGATAGCGACTGTTAAGGGAACTTTCGGTTATACGATTCAATTACTTCGCGTGTTTTAATTGTATCCGTCTATCTGCGAGTCAAGCTGTCTCCGCTTGAAGTCGACGATACTGAAGGGTGTAACTACTGTCAAAACGCATAGAAAATAAATCAAATCAGGCGCTGCCAATCATATTGAGATTTGTTACGATCGATTCGTCTCGGAAAGAATGACAGTAAAAGGCAATAATTATTTACGTTAGAACGCTATTGATACTGAATGATACAATATTGTTATTGATACATAAATTTTACATATGTAAGAAAATAGATCACTCTTAATGTAATACAAAATTTTCGTACATTTCACACTTCTAATAACAAAATATTTATAATCTAGACCTTTCTAAACACAAATAATTATTAATTTAATATAACAACAAATATAATTGACAATTATCAACTTAGAGGAAAGAAAAAATAAGCAGGACTATCTTGAAATCTTGAAATGATATAAAGTCTAATGTGTTTCCTTAATAACACTTAAATAAAATACATATAATAATACAAATCTGCTTAAAAATTGAGATCACATATTATGCTTCTTTCAATACTGATGCCTATCAGAGGATCTAAACTGATACATAACAGACTGAATTTTTAAAAGCTTTTCTCTGCTTGTGCTAGCTCTTAGTGTGACATTGGACTTCTTGATCATTAAAGGCACAGCTTAATGCCTCTCTTATTTGTACGTGAAATTTACGTATCAATAGCATAGCATCATCAATAGCATCAATAGTATATAATTCTAGAGTTAAGCGCGAAATAAGCGTTTGTTGACAGTGACTATGTCGACGACGCCGTTTGTCTTCACTTGTAACAGACTCCAGGCCATAAGTAGGCCACTTAATTAAATAATTTGCCATGGGAAGTACTCGCTTTACGAGAAAAACATGCGCAGTCAGTCGGCTTTTGTCATTTCGTTTTAATTCAAGTTGAGAACACGTCACTTTTTCCACTGATGATTGTGGGTCTTTTATTTTGCTTTTTTGTTGTTTTGCTTCATTGTTTTATTTTATTTTCTCTTTCTCCTTCTCTTTCTTCTCTCTCTTTCTTTCTTTCTCTCCGTTCTCTTCCTACCAACTGGAACAGCTTTGAGCAATAGTTCCATAATGAAGGCAATTTATTATATCAAAGGTCACCGGGACAAGAACGAGTTTTCATTCTTTCGGTATGTTCTTTCCCTCGGTAGATTCAAAGAGAAGAAGGAGGGGTTGCCCATAATGGAGAGAAATTAAATCGTCTTCTCGAATATGAAGTAAAACCGCCTCGTTTGATACCTCATTTGGATTGGAATAGCTTCAAGTTATCGCTTCATAAATCGGTGAATCGAGATGAGATCCGGCTGAGCTGCAGGTGCTAGCGATCTCCCTGATGCTCGATGGGACGGTAAACTCGATGAGCACAGGCCTGCGGCGAATCAGTCAAATCGGAAAGTAATTATAGATTTTAATTGAGATTATTAAGCGCGATACAGTGTGCGCGCCATTCACGCTTATCTGCGAGAGAAACCTATAATTCAACACGGCTGACTTGCGGTGGTTCGTACTCCGGTAATATCGCAGCGATTGCATCTTCTATTTAGATAAATACAATATCGAAACATATATCAGACGTAAATATCTTTTTGTGAGCGCCTAAAGGTTTGTCTAATCCATAATTTCTAATACTTCATTATTAATGTTCAATGTTTAAGTTAATGTTTGACATTTAAAAATTTCTAATTAATTATTTAAAAATGCATTTATCATTTATTATGTAAGAGTTATATAACAACAATAATAATTTAACCTTTAGAGAGAACGAGAGTCTTTTTAAATCCTATAGATTATAGTTTTTCCTAAAATTTTTTATAATTCATTATTTCATATTGTATTCATTGCTTCAAAATAGTTTCATCATTATAGCAGTTTCCCCGTCCTATAAAAGTTAATAATAGAGAAATGAAAATAGAAGAAATTAGTTATACTATTGTACAATTAGTTTTATTCTATTTATCTTTTTTCAGTGGAAATATTAAAACAATTATTACGTCTCTTTCATGCGTTAAATTAATCGAGACAATTGGAATGAGATTTGGTATTAAGAGTAAAAACAGAGAACAACCGAAGAGGCAGTCGCGCCGTAATAAGAATAGCAAACGTATAATTAAATTAACGCTGTTACTACATATACAATATTTGCTGTCATTCTTATGATTCCACTCCTACGTCTGCTCTATAAGCTGTCGTGCTCCGTTTAATCGTTTTCTGAAACAATAACCATCGTCTTCCGCGTATCCTCTCTTACGTTTGCCTAGCAATTAAGCCCCATTCTCCGTTTATATCTTCGCGGCATTTAGACAAGTTGACATAACTTCGCTTACTTATAATTGATTCTTAGATATATTCAAGTTTGTGGAAAAATATGCATAAACGCCAATTAAGTTAAACAGTTGGGAAATTAGGAAAGGACTATTAGATTAAGAGGTTTTTTCTTGCCATGTCAAATAACACATATTTTCAGAGAGAGAGAGAGAGAAAGAGAGAGAGAGAGAGAGAGAGAGAGAGAAATTAATAATCAAGATATAAATAATAAATATTTACATTTATTAATTTTGGGAAATTCGAAAATTTGCATAAATGTTGACATTTATATATAAATAACATTATACGGTTTAATATTATGTTATTTAAATTAAATTTAATATTGCAAACTAATATACGTTTAGCAAATTTTGGCCTTTGTTATTTTAAATGAAATACTAATAAAAGTTAATGGACTGATGGTACAGATTTAGTGTCTTATCATTAACCAAATTTAAAATAAAATAAACATTCTATAATAAACGATAATAAAAACAGCAATTCAAGTTTTTATCATTGTTTAGCAATTAAGTACATCTAAAACACATTTAATATTTCACGATTACATCTCTAAATATAATTGATAACACATTTTGTGACTGACACATTCAGTTATAAAATTTATATAAAGTTAACCAAAGAAAAATAACAAATTACCAACAAGAAGAAAATATAAGGCTCTATTGGAGCCTTATTCAACATAGCTGTATTCAGCAACTGTCTCTTAACCACTGTATGCGGATGATCTAATTAGTTAGATCAACATGTAAATCTCAAGGATAAACGGAACCATCTCGTGGATGGCGCCCTGCGGCAGAGGTAGTTAATAAAACGGTCTTGCGACTCCCAAAATCCCACGCGGCGTAACGATCGTCTGTTTTGCGTCCGTGGGATTTCGTTGGCGAACGACCAAAAATCATGTTATTCTCGCTACTCGTTTCATTAACCCCGTAGCGGAAGATACTTGGAGTCAGCTCCACTTCGTCTTTTTATTTTTTTGAGATACGTGGTGATTAATTAAGAAAACATAATAATTAATATTAAAACCATCTACAGGGTTATTCATCCGTTTCAAAAGTTTCTTATCCCGTCTGCCTGCCTCCTTGTAGTAACTTACCCCTTCTAGCCGAGTTATTTTATTCGCGCTCCTTATTTCATTAAGTTCTCGGTGGCATCCGAGCGGGAAAACTTAATAACCAGACAGCGTCGGCGTTCGAACTTCGAGTTGATGGAATTAATATCTAGTCGCTCCCGGTAAGTGATATACCTTCAAATTTAATCCCTCTCTTGTTACATTAAAACGTGTAATTGAATTAGTAACCCCGAAAGAAATTCTGTAAAGAATGACGTAGACGATACTGCTATAAATAAAAGACGGTAAACAAGACGTGTAATTTGAGATGTATCGACATTTTTTAAAATATCATCAATAAGGCTTTTAGCCTTAAACAGATATTATAAGTGCAGATAAATAATATTATTTTATATAATAAAAAAACGTTAACGATATAAAACACTTTTAAAAATTTAAAGAATTCTCTAATCTCACTCAAATTATAAATACGGAAAGGACGATTTTGCTAAAATATCTAAAAATTTAGTTAGATATGAACTGAAAATAATTTTGTTGAATCAATAATTAGTGGAATCTCACAAGTATGATGAGCAATGTTGCAAAAAGTTTTGACATTCCAGCAATTAATTTGAGTGTCCTCTCTACATAATGATTTTAATAATCGAATAAATTATTTCGAATTCTGTATCTAACTAAATTTTTAGAAACTTTAACAA
The DNA here is from genome assembly GCF_000204515.1 of Acromyrmex echinatior. The sequence goes on along the minus strand of NW_011627473.1, from coordinate 384,508 downwards.
AACCGTCCTCTCCGTAGACTAAGAAATGAGTTCTCTACCATTTTAAGTTGGTGATTAACCCTTCTCGTCATGATCGATTATTTCCTACCAATTCAACGTTGAAGTTCTGTAATTTCGCTGATGAGATTCGGAGATCGAATCGCCGTAGCAGAAAGGGTCTGGGACAAAAAGGGGTACGATTGCTTTATTTCACTGGCGCCTGTCGAAGATCATTATTTTATCGGTGGCGGCACGGATATCTCTGATTCCGTGAGATGGGGGAGTTGTACGAGGATGGTCGAAACCGAGCGAATGCCGGAGGAAGGGTTGGATTGCAGGTGTACGCTGCGGTATGTGGTCAGCATTACTCGCCCAGAGCACTGTCAGCACCTCCCCTAATCGCCGTTTTTGTCGCCGCACCTACCATTTCTCTTCCGTCCTCTTACACAAGCTTTGGACTCTTCGCTACCTCGACGCGTTTCTCGCTTTAAACGTCGCTTGATGTTTATACTCGCGGTGTTTATGCTCGCTATCAGTCTCTCACTGCCCTGTATTTATTATCGTTGACCCACGCCCCGATCCTGTTGTCGACTCATCCCCCAACGTCAACGGAACGTTTTCCGGATGATCCATTTGATTAAAAAAAACTGATTAATTATAAATCGTCCAGCTGGCAAAAATATACAGAACAATCCGGAAATACGTTTTTTTCTAAAGCGAGTACGAAAATAATCTTTAAGTAGATAAAGTGATAGGAATTCTCAGAATATTCTAAAAAATTTTAATTTTATAGTTATATTTCTTACTAATAGGTATATTATGTTATAGTTAAATTTAAATTTTTAGTTAATTTTTATGAGATAATTAAGAAAATAATAAAATGTAATTCTCAAACTTCTAGGTAACACTTCTAAAACAAGATTTTAAAGAAAACTACTTAAGATGCCGTGACAATCCTATCTACTTAAAGATTAATTGTCAATTCCGTATGTTTCTCCAGTAAACATGTTACAATTTGGCGTTGATCGCAAATTCTAATTCCTTCGTCTACTAATAAATATTGCATTACGCAATACTAAACGAAAAGTGGCAGATATGAAGAAAATTAAATGAGGATATAATATTAAATTAAAAGAAGCTATTATTTCTTGTTTAAAATGACAGATTTATAGACGTCCAATAAATAAATACAAAATTGGAACTACGCAATTACAACGCGATTATGCAAATTATTTATTTATACTTACGCGAATCTTTCGAAATACGAAAAGGAAATATACGGTGGAAGAGTGTCTGGGGGACATAGCTGCGTCGATCTGCGTAATCCCAAGGGCCATCTTTCTCCCTCGCGAATGGGGAACGGAAGCTTACCTGCAACAGAGAGGATGACGAAATATTAATGACGCTCGTAAAGGTTACTGGCGGCATCGTGTCGTGCCACTTGACCTTATAAATCTTCCGTTCCTCGAGGAACACAACGAAAGTTAACGTTGATGCAACTTGCCACCGGTAAAATATATATTAAAGTGGGACGTCGCGATGGCGTTGTTGTAATTTTGTCGATTATTACTACCGCAAGTGGTATACGCATATATTTGATAATTTATCTTTTCAAGCACGTGAAGATATACTTGACTATAGAATCCTAAGTATTATACAATTAAAAGAAAAAGGTATGATGATTCAAGATTAAAATTATATTTTATATTTATATATATATACAATATTACTTTAGCAATAAATCTAATGCAATATATTTTTTATACGTATTAATCTTTTAAAAGAATAGGAACTTTCTAACAAATTGAAAAATCTTTTTTCTAAGGATTTTTAGGATTTTCTTTGAATTCTCTTCTCGCCTCGAAATTCTAAAATTCAATTTTATATAATTAGATAGATTTAGTAAAATTCAATTTTAGGTTTTCCATATCGCTGAGTTTGAATATAGCTTGAATTTCAAAAGGGTAGTAATTTCCAATGAAGGAGAATCTAATGACACATGGCTCATAATCAGAAATTTGTAAAGTATTGTTTGTGTAACACTGAATTTCAAATAAAGTTGAAACTGGAAACTTCATTTTATTTCGCAATTAAAAATTGCGTTATTTCGCAATTAAAACTGAGTTTTATGATAATATTATTTCTTCTATTTCTTCTATTTCTTGAATTTCTTCTATTTCTGTCTACCATATTGAATTCATTTTAAATTATTTCTTGTATTTCTGTCTACTATATTGAATTCATTTTGAATTTTTTATTTTTGTCCTCAAATTCAAATAAATTTAAACCATTATTAAATTACTTTGATTATAAATCAAGTTTCATAAAAGTCGAACGAGAACTTTACAAAATAAAAGGGAGATGACTTCAAATGGAGTCATCGATCCACAAAGAGTTAAGATAATATTATTCTTATGGAATTCGCAAAAGAAAAAAACATCACGTGAATCCTCGTTTTCGATTCGTATCATGTTGTTCGACGTAATAATTGCAATACTCGTAACTTCATAACAGTCCTGAGATTGCATCACTCGAATAAAGTACACTTCTCTGATAGTAGGAAACAATTTATGAAGTGTAATACTAGTAACAATTAAACAATTACGCAATTAAACAACAACTAACGACTTCGTTATAACGCTGTTTCACCAACAAATTGTTATCCTCATTCGTCGGTATGTTGACATCAACCGATGATGTTGGTTTTGCGTGAAAAGCTTACTCTTTAGTAATTTTCCGCTTCGAATATCAAAGGTATTTGCAATGTGTAATTGGTACAGATAATTAACATGAAATGCAATAAATAACGAATGCACGTTCCATCGATACTCTGGAAATCAAACCCAAATACTGCATCGTCAAGTAATTTCAATGTTCATGTGGTAAAAACAGAAAAAAAATATATATTATATATATTATATATTTATATATATTATATATTTATGTATATTATAGATAGCTAACATTACGATTAGTTATAAATTAGTGGTTAATACTTCACTCGATATTTCATTTTTAGAACACGCGTTTTCGCTGACTACATCCAATTATAAGACAAATTAACAAAACAAAAAAAAAATAAAATAAATGAAAAATACATAGGTATCTATTACAGTCGAGTAATTAATCAAAAATTGCTACACAGAAAGAATGATTTTGAAATATCTAAATGCTTTTGTTGAAGTATCGATAATGTAGAAAACTCAAACACGATAAGCAATATTGCAAGAAATTTTAATTTTACCCAACTTGAGTGGTCTACATGTTTATTTTGATAATCAAATAAAAATATTTTAAATCTGCCTTTAGTTAAATTTTTAGGTACTTTAACCTTTCTTTCCGTCTAATAATTGACGATGACACTTGGAAGTGGCATTAAACACGTGGCATCATTAATGTGATATGTCTAAATTGCGCGACTGTGTCTTTTCAAGATTTCCGTCGGCACGGTCAGAATAGAGGATCAGGACATCCGAATGGCATTCAAGAATTAAAACGAGGGTCAGGAAAGCGATGCTAGCAGTCTCGAGAGTTGCGATGCAAATCTTAGGCGAACAGTCAGCCAACTTCGCGAAATTGAAGCGACCCTCCGGCGATCTCTCCACCGTATCGTCTACGAGAATTGCAAATTTGCGTTCGCGCGAGAACGGTAGAAGGAATTCGTTGGGCTCGTCGTCGACGGCTGCTGGGTATTTTGAAAGATTCGGCTGAGGTCAACGTCTTGAAATAAAATCTCCCGCGGAGTAAATATAATTTATCAATCTCTGGCGTCGGTCTTTGAGAAAGATATATGCAATTAGAAAAAGATACTTACTCATTGTATATATAAAAAAATAAAAAATATTATTCTTTAGTAAAATTTTAATTCGAGCATTAGTCATAAAATACTTGATCTTTAAAGTTAAAAAAAGTGTACCAAGTAATGGACTTCCTCAATTTTCCTTCTTGCGAAAAAAAGCGATTTAATTTCAGAGATCGTCAAAAAATCTGCCATTAAATCCGAATCGCTTCGGTAGAGGCAAGACTTTCTGTAGATTCGCCAGCTAAGAGAACGTACTATGTTACGGTGGGCAAACACGAAGGAAGGTCCGGCACTCGTACCAATACTTTCCGCCTCGTTATTAACGCAGCACGCCTTTAGTTTTTCAGTACGGTGAAAAAGCTCTCTTCGGGTTTTCCACTCTCGTCGCCGTTTTGAGAGTCAAGGCGAGCACCGAGCGTTTTCGACTCTCGAAAGACACGGACGGTGATAGCGACTGGTGGTGGTGGTAGTGAAGGTAGCGGTGATGGTGGTGGCACTTCTGCGGGGGTTGCGGCTCGCGAGGTCATGGATCGGAGGGACGTAGAACTAGAGGGGATGTAGCCGAGATCCACTTGAACCATTTCCACCTCGGGTCTCTACTTCGCTGCCAGGCAGAATGCCAGTTGCGAAAGAACGAGAAAAGTCAGGAAAACGCAGGGAGTGGAAGTGTTGGAAGACGTGCGAGGAATGAGAGGGGGAGACGAGAGGTACGACTGATGAAGATAGCGACTTGATAATTTCAAGACTTTCTGCTTTATGATGTTAATAATAATGTGCGGATAAAATATGTAACATATATTATACACACGAATGGGAATATCCGATATCGTTCTGGTTGGTTATACCATAATCTAATAATTTTAATTATTACTGTCATTATTATTATATAATATAATTATATTAAACATTTTTACTTATTCATATTCATTATTTATTCATTAGTCTTAATTATTACTATTATTATGATTACATTACTATTATATTACTATTATTGTTATAATTATTAATTAATGTCGGATTCTGTAACGAATATCCTTCTTGCATTTTCATCTATTATTATATCTGATCATATGGTAGCTTTTTCTACTGAAACTGTTAAAAGGAAAAGAAGCTTTTTTGTCTCGACAAGATTTTTGCGTAAGTTTTTTATTTCATTAACGAAAGACCTAAGTCCTAAAAACCTGCAGTATCGATATCCATGTCATTCTGACTTCTGTATCGAAATAATCTCGTATTTCTATCGAGATGTACGACGCGAAATTGCATCGTACATCAAAGAGTCTGAGAGGGAGATTCACGTTCTCAGTAATCCGAGGATCAAGGCGGTCCCGAACGAAATTACACGAGCCCATAAATCTCCGCGCATAATGCGACGAAATAATAATGACAATGGAAACTTTCAACAATAAGGCGGCCCGGAGGACAATCGTATTGAAAACAGTGGAGGCGGCCGCGCACAATGGACGGTCGTCTTACGTGGATACCGGGTGGATAATTATTGGCCGCGTTAACTGTGCACTCGTGGCCGATGATCGGCCACTCAGTACAGTCAATAATTCCGCCACGTTCTTGTTTAGTGCTTTATTTCGTGGTTGAACGCGCGGTGTCAAAGGGGACCACCGTTTATGTGCTCGCAAAACTTTTGGTGGCGGTCTGCTTTTTAACGAAGCGTTTGTAACGCTACCAAGGAGAAATATTGCGATTTTAATCAACCAGGCCAAGAATTATAACACTTAAAAGAACAGGAAGTTCTCGTTCGTATAAATTGGACGAGCGTTTTCAATCGTCGCGTGGCATTTATGGTTTTCGATAAAAGCTTTCGGCTGACAATGAGAATATCTTTAAATTCTATTCATTCATGATATCTCTCTCATGCAATTTTATTATATTATTAATACAGTAACGTTATTATATATGTGGACAATTTCAGTATGTCTTTTATAATGCAATTTATTTGTTATCTTGAAAATTTTCTATTTAGTAGTAATCTCCTGTAAATATTTTAAAGCTACTTTAAATAGTGAGATATTCATTTCGATATTATTACAATTGATTTATTATCATAATTTTAGAATATCATAAAACTAAGATGAAAATTAAAGAGATAGAAAATCTTGAACATTTATTTATGAAGTAATTTTTATCAATATTTTATAATTACTATAAACAAGATATTAATTTACTTATTATCTTAAAAATTTTCTATTTATGTAGTAATCTTTGTCAATATTTTATGGTTACTTTAAAGAATAAGGGATATTCAAATCATTTCGAGATTTTTATTTCATTTATTTATTATCACAATTTTAGAATATCAAGAAACCAAGATGAATGTTAAAATAATCAAAAATAAAAAAATCCTGAAAATTTATTAGGTGTTGGAATTAATTCGTAGCGTTTTACAAGTGATGGGAAGTACTTTCAATAATGTATTTTTTAATGCTCATGTGAAATAAATAACATTCTTTCATTAAAAAACGCTACGAATTAATTCCAACACCTAATATGTAATAATATCTATCAATATTCTAAAGTATTATATAATTTTTGTTTTAAATAATGAGGTATTCAAACCATTTTTATCATTTTATACTTATTATTATAAATCTAGAATATCGCGAACAAGATAAAGATTAAAAAGATCAAAAACAAAGATTTTTGAAAATTTTCTATTTATGTAGTAACTTTTATATCAATATTTTAAAACTATACTTTAAACGAGATATTAAACCATTGTTTCCTTCATTTTTACAAACAAAAAAAATCCATTTCCATAAATTAGCTAAAAAATCAATTAAGAGCTAGTTTGCTATATTTGGAAAATCCCATGTAGAGAAATTAATTCGCTTCGTTATTTTAATAAATATCGTGTAATCGTGTAACTTCATTTACTAGTCATGTTATGATGATATGATTTTCTTTGACGCACCGAATACATATATAATGATCCATCGTATCTATCTGCATATCTTTGACATAAAAGAGTGAATATTTCACACCATAATGGATACTTCGATGTGCGCGCACGCGCGCGCTGTGACTTCTTTTCTATATAATCCAATTATTATTTACTTTCTACCAGTCCTATTCGCTTCGTGCGCATTGGAATAAGCGAAATTCAATGAATGTACTATTCAAAACTCACGCGCGCACAATGAAAGAATATCAATCCTTTCGTTTGTCCACTGGGTCGAGTTTCTCACCTTGTCTTTTAACAATACTATAGACGAAGAGCAATTCAATGCAGATTCGCGAGCGAATTGCTTCCGGTGCAATCTATCGAAATGGGATATTTCTGTGAGAGTTCCTTCGTCAGCTAGCGGATTTATTCGAAAATCATGGATTATCAACGAACTTTTTTCGAGCGATTTGAAGAGAGCAAAATTTTATTCGAGCGGCGATGTGGTTTTAAATTTGCATAGTAATGAAAGCTTGATAATGCCTAAGACATTTCATAAAAATTTTGCATTTCTTTAAAAAAAATTATTGAGATATTTCAATTGATTAGAATGTATGTCATAATTAAAATGTAGATTTATACGAATTATTAGCTCTAAAATGTCGACAAGTTTCGACATTTCATTACGTAAATGAGAAAAGTTTTTAAAGATTCATAAATGTATGCACACGAAAGATTTATCAAATATTTCAGCATATCTCCGTCAACTTAAATGGAAATGATAGACGCACATTCGCGAGCTTATCGTCTTTTTCTCTATTTGCTTTTGTACAATTTTCAATTCTCGGTTAATCTTTCCACATTTCGTTGCCACAGACATTTTTCACGTTCCATCTCACTTTGCATGATTGACATCTCGATATCTCGACTGTACTCAGTTGCACTTGTTGCTCGTTTCAATCCAAGCTTCTCCCGAGTCACGTTTATATTACTCGCGTTATAGAATTCAGAAACAGTTATGATGATTGAAATGTATCAAAATTTCTTAATGCCTTCGAGTATATATCTAATTACATTATTATCTACTATTATAAATATGTATCGCAGTACAATGCAATAGGTCAAACAAATAAAAATCAAGCATTAAGGGGGTATAACACCTTTGCGGCTTCAAAAAATAAAAAAAATTTTTTATTGGCTTAAATGATACTTTAAGATGTCTAGAATATGATCCCATTAACGCCTAAGCGATCTTGAATTTATTTCACGTCGAAAACAGCTATGCTTGTGTGTTACCTCTAGCGCGGGGAGAGGTCCTCGGGGCGCTCACCGAGCTCGCTGCCTTTCTCTTGTGTTTGTCAAGTATTTCAGGATGAAGTTTTCAAAGCAGTCAAGCCTATCTACGAAGAATTAAGTTCTGACGATTTATTATCCCGCTGTCTTAGCGGGTATACTCAAAATAACAACGAGAGCTTCAACTCTGTGCTGTGGTCTGTAGCGCCGAAAAGGGTCCACAGCAGCAAGGCGATCGTTGATATTGCTGCAAATATTGCTGTTTGCAATTTCAACGATGGCCTAAAAAGT
>NW_011627473.1:236923-376223 GCF_000204515.1 Acromyrmex echinatior | reverse complement strand
CGATGAACGGCGGATCCGCGCAGCCGAGCGCGCCATGACTGCGGAAGCTAAAGCAGCTCGGAGACTTGACATGTCCAATAAAAAGGCCAAAGATGCTGAGGACCTTAATTTGGAAGGACAATTGTACGGGCCAGGCATTGCCGATTAAGGTAATAAGCTAATAATTGCAAGATTTCTCGTACCAAAACTTAAAACGCGTTTTCTGAAAAACACTATTTTTCAAGCTGGTGTACATCACAACGCCCAACAATTTTTATCCGATCGACAAAAATCAAATATCTTTATACTCAGCATGGGTGCCTTTATGGTACTACCTAGCCTTTTTTAAAAAGAATCACTAGATTTTTTTGGCAATCGATTTTATGTCAGATTTTTAGGCGAAAATTCGATTTTTTTTTTCAAAGTCGCGCCATTTTCTCAAAAATTGATATTTTTTAAAATCCACCGGTACTACCTTAGCCAAACTATCACAGATTAAGAATCAATTTGTATTTTTGCTTTAGGTCACTCCAGTCAGCCACAATCGTGTACACCAGCAAGACATACGCGACGCTAGCGGCCTCTTTTGACGGCGTTTATTTTATAAACCATGATGATTTTTCAAAAACAAAAAATATGTTCAGTGTCTTTAATATGTAAATAAAAAGCCCAAAGACCCGATTTTGAATTGCGCACTTCTTTGTATGTAAAAAAAAAATCTTGAAAATGAGGTCGATTTTAGCCGTAAAAGGTGTTATACCCCCTTAATAATTAATACTAAGGCATTAAAAAATATAATATATTATTTTAAGACAAATAATGAAATGTTCTATGAATAAACTTTATTTCTATAAAACTTTTACATTAACTAAATTTACTTTTACATTTACTAAAATATTTGCTTATAAATCTCACCATAATAAAAACAAATACAGTAATAATAAGTTACACAAGCCTATATGATAATAATTAGAGCCTTAAGTCTATTACGTTGCTTGCAATTTTTGTATTCATAATCTTTCTTTCTCTTTTTAATGTCCAAATATATTTATTTCGTTTCAAGTCCAAACATTTTTTTGGAGATTTTAAACAATGCGAATAGATCTCTTAAAATTTTTGCTTGATATTTTCACATATTTTTTATACATTTTCCAGTAATTTCTACAACTTCTCTTGTTAGGAAAGCATTAAGAAGATGTCTTATCTTTCTATATGTTTTAATTTATTTCAATAAATAAAAAAACATAAGCATTCTGCGTATTCTGTCTTATCAATAATTTGAAAACAGTTCATATTATTTATTTAAGCTGATATATTCGGTGACACGCTCAAAACAGTTGTTTCAAGAAAGAAGAAACAAACACTTTATTACGTCAATATAAAAGTAAGTATACGATTGAGACCAAGCTTATTACTTAATCTCATGCAATATAAATTTATGTGCGTGTGCATGTGCGTGTGTGTGCATTCTTTTTCCTAGAAGTTACCCCACTTTTCACCGTTTTTTATTAGATAGCTGTCTCAAATTCGACGTGCTCATTCCCCCATCTAGCTCGAACGTATACGTCGTTTTTCACGCGACCCCGTGTATTCCCAAGGTACCGCAAAAAAAAAAAAAAAAAAAACTATATCGGTCGCATCTCCCACCGAAGTTTTTCCCCGCCATTTCCTGTCTTTCCGCATCCGTCGACCGAACCCGGCACCGCCGGCTTCTTCTCGCGCGGAGAAGTTTCGCGGTAAGGAGAGGAGCCACGAATAACGGCAGCCATGAATTCCGAGAGGTGACGAGGATAGGTGTCGAGCTCTTGTATATTGGCAGACGTTTTCCAACTTTACGCCAATATGGCCAGATGCCGCCAGTCATTTTGCGCTTATTTGCACTCCGTCGCGTCGTGGCGTTATAGATAGGTACATACATATGCCGCCGTCAAGCCGCCTTGACGGAATATCGTGATAGAACCTCCTGGCCGAGGTGCAAAAAGCGACCGCAAGGTATTCCGGTCGTTGCGCTCGATTTTCGCGTTCGTCTCCCTCCGGCAAATTGGTTTCTTGTGATTGCAATATTTCGAGACTGTTAATTCGTCGCTGTGATCGAAAGTGTGGAATTTAAAAATTAAACTAGATGCCTCGATCTATGAAAATAGCGATCTCTCTGTAAAAGATTACCTATTAAAAATCGATTGCCTTTCCCCAGAAAAATATTAGATCAAAATTGAAAATATATAGCGATAGGAATAGACAGAAAATGAGACACACACGCATACACCTATCCTCCTTCCATTTATAGAGAAGACTTCTTAAAATAGATAGGTAAGATTAAAGAGAATCCGAAAATCCGAATCCCCAATTTGAATACTGATTTACGGCATTCTTTTATTGCGTACAACTGTAACCGCCTAGAGGACATGCTCCATAAATTCTGGGATCTATATAATATGTTTAATTAGCATTCCCTATTCATGAATTAATTTGACCACGTTCGCGTGACTCGAACGGTCCTCTTTAACGCTAAAGCTGGTATTACCATCGATTTGCGAGTTAAGCAAGGAAGATGAGTCTCGCGCTCACAGTAACACAGTCAATCGAACCGCTTAATACTGATACCATATCGAACATTGAATCAACAACGTCGAGGATACGTAAGAACAGCAAAGGGATAGAGAGCGGAAAACAATATTGATGAAATAAGCGCTGATAAACGCGCGTGGCAATGACAAGAAAAAAAAACATGATGCCCGACGCTCGTTTGTCGGGAGAACCGCATTGGTATCGTTGGTAATGAGAAAAAGGAGAGCAAGTGCTTTCCGGAAAGCTCCAGGAAGGGAAGCGGAACGACGGAAAAGTAGGCGGTGGTTTGTCGCTAGTTGTGGAAGGATGGAAGACTGATTTTCGTAGGGGTTGTACGTGCGGAGGGTGTGCACGGCCACGCGGTGGAAAATTGAAAGTGTGAGCGCGCGGAGGAAGTTTCATTAACAGCAGAGGGTGGTCGTAAGGCGCGATGCTTGCCAACTTTTAAATTACGTTTCGGCGGGAAAGTAGTCACGTGAAGACCGCGCGTGAGGTTGGAGTCATTTGTGCGATCTTCCTTTTCTTTCCTTTCGTCGTCTTCATCTGTTTCATCCCGATCTCTTATCACTTTTTGATTCTCCTTTTGGCCTCCGCCTGTATGCTCCTTTTAACTTCATCAGAATTTTAACTTCATCTCGAACAGCAATTTTATTGGGACACTCCCAGAGTAGCAAGATGATGTTATTTGTCGTCATTTTGTAGCCAAAATGATCATCTTCGAAGCACGGAAAGAATGATTTTACTGAAGTATCAGGTCTAACAAAATGTTATTTCTCCTGCTCTTGTCTAGACAATTTTTATAGCTATTTCAGCAGAATCGTCCTTTCTGTGCGACATTTTGATGTCAAAATGAATAATGTCAGTTTGCTATCCGGAAAGGTTTTGTTCGAGCACCGATTTCGATTTAGATGCGGATTTATTGCAGAACTTAAGGATTTAAAATTTCGATGTTTTTATATTCGAGCGATTATATTCTCTTTCTTTTTAATGATCTCTTTTAATGATGTCTTGCTCGCTTTCTCCAGTAGTGCACGTATCGCCATTAACATTTTAATTATATCTGCTTATGCACTACGACGGTATACTTCTTGCCGCGTCCTGGGTATAGATTTCCTATGGAGCAGCACACGAGCGGCAAACTCAATTATTGCTTTGAATTTAATGGCGATCGAGTCGCTCCCTCGCTTGCTCACCGGCGCAAAGGGGCAGTATCTGTTACGCTTTTACTAGAGTTCATAAGCTAATTACTTAAACGAACGCATCGCAAAGGTCAATTCGAAAATGTCATACATCGGAACGTAGTATACCTTCCCCATCTTCCATGATTCCTATGGATTCCATGAAAATTATATTGAAGAGTGAATTGAATTGCATGCTTCAATCTATAGCAATACTACGTTCCATAAAATTCACTATGAGAATAAAAAATTCTCTAAATGTTATAATTTATAATAGAAACTTTACAATATTTATTAAAAATTTTTAAAAAATCAGCTGTCGGTATTAATTTAATTACTACTTAACACAAAAAATATATATACTATTTTAAATAACGTAAATAATAAGAAATATTTTTTGTGTCGAAAAATATTTAAGTCTTAAATATAGCTTCGAGTCAGAATATAATTTCTTCTTCACTATAACAATTTAAATACAAAATTCAAGTTTCTTTGAAATATAAAAATTTTGTACACTTATCCTTTATATATTCAGTATGCACACAGCATATGGTAGACAGGAAATCGCAGATAGGAACGATCAAGTCGACTAGTACATCGTTCACAATTCGTCACGCACTGGCTCGTGAGAAATCGGAGGTTACGCCCATCGTAAAAGGATCGCCCTTTTACCTTTGTTACCGGCGTCGTCACGGTGGACTTCTCGCGCTATAGATAAAGCACTTGCAGCTGCCGACGACCACTGTGGCTTTCCATACGGAATCAAGCGTCGTTAAAGGTAAACTATCTTAAATATGATCGTCGAGTCCGCAAGACCGGAAATTCGTATCCAAAAAGGCCGGTCTTTGTCAACTGGTGAATGATAGCGGGGCGGAAAACACGCGCGTAATTCAAGGGACATTTTCCAAAAGGAACCAAACGCAAGCTGCTCATAATTTTCGCAGGTTTTTTGTGGGCTTTTTGCGATCGTTTCGCGGATAATTTGCCGTAAATGTCGGAGCTGTTATATACCCCTCCTCTCCTTGAAATGTCTGAAACTCCGATATTTGCTCCGGAATCGATGTATACGTCGGATTCGTATTCAACAGCGAAATGAACGAATGACTCGCTGCGGCACTCCCTGAGAAAAGAACTTCGAAATTTTCCATACGGCGTGGAACTGGCTACATAGTGTACACAACATATATAGACTAGCGCACTTTGCGCTCCCGCTCCCGCATCTCTGTAACTTTCCTGCCGAATAAGCCCAGAGAGGTTCTCCAGGGACGAAACGCATAACTCGTTCGTGTATGTACGTGAGTTTCCCCGGAGTGGTCATAAAATTGCATATTCATATTACACGACTGCCGGTTCGAGTGCGGTAATGAAATGGCGCGGGAAAGACATTTCAAATAAGGTTGTACGCTGACAGTTTGGATATTTTCGGTTTTCCATGCATGCCTAAAGAGACCCCAGACGAGGGCTGCATTTGGCAAAGGTTTGTTCCGAAAATATCAACGAATCGCATTGGCTTCTGTGCTCATTTCCCTTCGTCGCGAAAACGTGAAATCGCTCTATACTATTGAGAAAAAAAGTTTTTGATATTCACTATTATATTAGGTGTTGGAATTAATTCGTAGCGTTTTTTAATGAAAGAATGTTATTTATTTCACATGAGCATTAAAAAATACATTAATGAAAGTACTTCCCATCACTTAAAAAACGCTACGAATTAATTCCAACACCTAATATGTAAAAATAATTATGATTAGAGCTCATTTTTCATTTTCATTTCATTTCACTTATTCGTGTAATCGAAGTAAAATAAAGTTTTACAAATGGAGAATTAGTGATTACAGAAATTGAGTGTATGAGTGATGTATAAAATGTACAAAAAATGACAAGGTTCCAGCAAAATCTGCTGTTCTAACGTACGTCTATCAGAAAAAAAAACAGTGAATTACAGTTCTAATAGCGAGTGAGAACTAAGGTAAAGGTAAAAAGTAAAACTGATAAATTGTACGCAGAGATAATACAAGATACATTATAACGAATTACAAGATGAGTGTACAAATAAAGAAAAAATGAAATTATGTGCATGATGCATACAAAATATATAATACAAAATGTAATAACAGTAAAAATGAGATTACAATGTATCGTAGTCAATAGCGATAATGCGCAAAAGGACTGACAAGCAATGCAATCGTAGACGAAATGCAATCAGGATAAAATAAGTCATACTTCTGAAAAAAATTAAAAACACGAGATACTGCCAATCGAAAAGAAGAAAGGAGGAGGAGGATCGGATGGAGGCAGGTAGTATATTAAAAATTTTTACAGCGACATAGGAGAATGAAATGTGGAATTTGATTGAATGATGGACGGAAAAAGACAAGAAATCATTTTTATAATTATTACTCTATAATGTAATAACAGTAATAACAGTTATATTTACATATGTTTAATTCTATATACCAAAAAGAACATATCGGTGTCCCCGAAGATGATTATAAAATTATAGCTTAACCTTTTGTAATTATAATTATTTGATCATACAATTATATAGACAAGACAAACATTTTTTCTCTCAAAAAGAGTGTACTAAATTTAATAATTTTTAAATTTAATAATCGCATTTATAGTTGATAAATCGAATTTGTTCCATGCACACACACATATATGAATAAAGTTAATTATTAAAGGTGTATCTATAAAACGTTTTAAACTTGTGAACTTTGTATCCTTGCAGGATTAAACATAAGAAGCTTATTCGAACCAAATAAAAGAAACGCGACACCATAAAAAAGCTTAATAAAGAAGAAAGTTCTTTTCATTTGCATTTAAGTGTAGTTACAAAGGCATACTCTTAACATTTTAAGTGCGGAATAGTATTGCCATCAAAGCGTTTAAACGCTTAAAGAACCGGCAATGGCATCATTACCAGCATACAAAATTGTGAACTTCATTCTGTGATTTCTTTCTGATAAAGTTCACCTCTGTTATTGATCGAAAAAATATAATGTTTTCGATCAATGTTATATTTTTTGTTTAGACTTATTTGATTTTTGTGAAAAAATCTTTCACTTAATCCTCTATGTTCAAATTGTTAATAAATACGCTCGTTCTATTTCCCTGTTCACAGAATTAATGTGTTTCCAGTTAATTCACTAAAACGCGCTCTATTTAATGCATTAATAAATTTTCCACGAAAATTTCACCCCAATGAGATTGTACTTTTCCCCACTATTGCTTGTTGTGTCGAATAGACAATTTCACCGCTGCGAGACGTTTCGCAAGCTTACTCTACGCTCCTGTAATACTGTAAAAGAGGAAACAAACATCTCACAGACTGCCTACGTGTTGCCTGTATGTACTTGTGGAAAGTAGTAGCGCATTTGTTGCACTATGCAGCTGGACTCACGCAGTCCGCAGGTGTTTCGTCGATAAATCTAATTCGTTCGGAACAAAGAGAACATTTAGAAGTTGGCACGTCCTGCATTCTAACGACTCGATCTACGAAGAAAAAACCCGATAGGTTGCAATGCAGTTACGCGGCCGCTCACGTGGATACTCGTTGTGCTAGTTACTTTCCAATGCGTCGAACGGGTTGTCGCGTAACTAATAGAAAGATACTAATCCCGAACAGACATACGGATGACTTTTATTATTCCATAATATCTAATCAAAAAGAACGTAAAATGTAATTATCTATTGAAGAAAATGACTAAATATTCAATTTTAAAAGCTTTGCTCCTGTTCTGTACAATTTCGTTGAACACAAACTAATAGTAACATTACACATCACAATGTTAAAATTTTCTAATTAATAATGTAATGGTTATGTACAACATGTATTGTATTACATTTACATTGTTGAGTGGAAAATCATAATATTGATGTAATGTTAATGTTAGTTTGTGTCCTGCGGGAATTTCCTTTAATACACACAATGATTTTCCGGTTTTTTATTATGGACATGTTTATTATGATGAATCATTCATATTTATTAAAAAGTTTTCATCATTTTTACAAAAATACAAAGATTACTATAAATTGTCAAAAAAGTTCTGAATCAATCTTCAGTTTTCATATAAAAATTTATTCAGAAACAATTATTCCTCAAAATACAAATCAGCAATAACTTTCATTACCAATCTGCTGCCAGATTTAGTTTAGGTATCATTTGAGCTCCTTAGATGTAGAAAAAAAATTTATAAGCTGCGCGATTCAACTTGCTCAACATTTTAAATCGTCAACTTCACAAAAAATATTTTATCGAGCGAATCAGGTCGTAGTCAAAAGATGTGCAAGATCAAGAGACTGTATACCGGGTGCGATAGAACTTTGATAATTGTGTAGACAAATGATATCAAGATCAAATTCGACAGCAAGTAGACTGGTAGCAAATTTGAACATGATGGAGTAATTCTTTATTTTGAGGAATAATTGTTATTGTTTCTAAATAAATTTTTTGTAAAACTTAAAGAGTGATTAACAATGATTAATAAGCTCCTGCTGCAGAGAATCACTTTTTAATCCAAACCGTACACATTCTCTCTTCTTATATAAGACAGTATTATTCATAGCTTAGTTCTTATTTTAAAATCATCTTAAGCAATATCTTAAACTGCTACAGCTCTGTGATTATAACATCTTAGAAGAGACTATATTTAAGATGGTCTTAAATATAAAAACTGTGAATACCGTTCATAAATATGTATTTAAAAAATTGAAAAATGCGCATTTCTGGAGAAAAAGAATTCTCCGTTCGAATGCAGATCGAGGAAGGTATCGCTTCTATTATATATCTATATGAAGCGCGATTCTCAAAGGTTCACTGCGGGTTGCAAGCAGGTAATCAACGTCGGATCCGACACACGTCAAAATGTTCGCCGCAACGTAACACAATGGTGGTTATTGAGCCGGTATAATTACTAAGCGAGACGAGGTCGAGTTACGTCAACGGCGCGCGTGTTTCCGCAACAAGGAGCATGGCAAAGGTCCTCCCGTCGCGAATCCGCTCCGGCATGCACGCGAACTACCCTCGCAATAGGCTCTCACATACGTAGGGTGAAACGAGGAAGGCACAAGGATCATGCGTGACGTCGTGCGTAAACATCTACTATACGAGCTTCCATGTAACACATTGCTGGTGCCAAACGCGCAACGAGCGGAAGGAGCGGCCCAATCATTATTTCCCGACGCGCTCCGTCGAATATCAACGACGACGGGATCCGACAGTGACGATGTCAGACGTGAATCGTGGGAGAATGATACCAAGGAAAGAAAAGTAACGAGACTTGCTGTCAACGTCGAATGATTTCTAATCTGAGGACGGATGTGTTATTACACTAAGCTAAGCTCTTCATTTCGTTTAAAGCTTCATTCCTTCAAACCTGATTTTATTGGAATTATGTTAAGAAATTTTTTTGAATTCCATTCATGCGCATTTTATGCGTAAGTTAATTCATACTAAACAATTAATTTTTTTCAAAATTTTGACTATTTTTCAACATATATTATATATTATTATGTACAGATCTCGGATAATGTCGACATAATTAAATAATTTTAACGAATAATCAGGAGTTTTTGCAATACCGTTTATCCAGATACGGTGAACGCTAAGGTCAGGTTCTTTCTTCTTCTTAACAATTAATAAAGAAAAAGATAACGTGACTTTAGCATTCACCGTATTTGGATGTTATTGCAAAAACTCTCTAATGTTTCCAAATTTAATATACATTACAATGCAGGATTTGAAGGATCTGAGTTAAGGCCTGATTTATATGATGCTTTTTACGAGTAACTAACATGCTAGTCTTCTACAAAATTCACAGCTAAAAAAATATAATTCTAAATTATTTATTATATATTATTTAATAATAAATTAAAATAATAAGTTAAAGACTAAATAAATTAAGTAAATAAAAATATATATATATATATATATGTGTGTGTGTGTGTGTGTGTAACATTTTTATTTATAAATTAATTTTTTTGGAAAAATAAATAGAAAATATATAAACAAATTTTAGAAGACTAGCATGCTAGTTGCTAATAAAAAAGCATTGTGTAACTTAAGATTTATACTTTATCAAATTAATCAGCAACAATTTAACTATTATTTCAAATACAGTTTGCTGTATTTGATAAGTTCATTCGGTTATAAAAATTAATTCCGTTTATTGTCGATTTTATGTATTTTTATTTTAATACATTTAATAGGATAATATACTTGTCCCTTTTTGTACAAATTAAACATTTTAATGAACAGAGGTTGTGTGTGTGTGTGTGTGTGTGTGTGTGTGTAGATTATTCGATAGAATATGTTACTGTAATAGCTTACATCGAATAGATTAAGGGATGTATTGTATTCATGTTTCGGATAGGGAATTAGCAGTAGCATGTAGCTCAATAGACTAATCATGAAAGTGATCCTGAGATAATTCAATATCCTCGTTGTATTAAGAAACAATTATAGAGATATAATTTGAATTGACATAATTACACTTTCATGTATAATTAAAAAATACTATCAATATTTCTTATCTGCGCGTTACACTGCTATTTATTATACATAGATATATTATATGTTATAATATTATTACACATTTCCTTATTATTGTATTGTATGTCATATATTAATATATATTACATTGTGTTGATATTATACTTATTTCCATATAATTTATAATAATTCTTTATCTGCAAAGAATTCGGTATAAAAAAAGTTACTAAGTTTAATTTGAAAGAAAAAATAAATATTAATAAATTATACGATGCTGTCTTAGAATATTTGTACAATGATTGAAATGTTTTTTCTTCAATTAGCTCTGATGTAATTCTACAGTTTATGCACACTTAACTCAATCCATAACGGATAAAGCGATTCCGCAAGTCATTGTAAAAATTGAACGGTGTGCTATCGTGACAACGAAAACTAACAGTGTCTCATTGTCGTGATCACAAGCATCGCAAAATTTGAAGTCACATGCAAATGGCTTTACGGCTTCATGAAACATGCGCGCTAAGTAACTGTTTCGATCGATTCTTTCGTGGTGATAGCTTGGCAACCTTTAACCTTTTGTACTCGACAAACCTTTATAGTGAGTCAACGATTAACCTTTAGAATAGCAATTTAATAAGGTCATTTAATCGCTAAGCTTTATATGTATATCTGTATAAATTTAACATAGATATGCAGCTAACAAGTAGAGTTAACAAAAAGATCTTTTGAAAAAGATAAATTCTAAACACACTCTTATAACAAGAATATAGTCTTCAAAATATATTTAAAAAGCTCCATTAAAATAACATTATAAAAAGATTATTTAGAATAATTATAAATATATTAAAAATATATTTCTAATAATTTTTAATTCAATGAAACTAAACTATTTTTAATATATTTATATCTAGTTTAAAAATATACATTTGTAAATCAAATATTTTTAACAAAATATTAAAAGATCTGAATTACGGATATAAATCTTCATTGTATTTCAAAAAAAGATTATAAAAGCAATACAAATAAGTTATTTATTTATAATGGAAAGATATTTTTGTATCATAAATTTCGTTCGTTAAAATTTAATGAGAACCAGTGATGCGAGAAAAATGCAGAAAATTATGATGTTGCTTTGAATAGATAGTAGATGCCCCTCGAAAGATGCTTAAAACCAGTTTTCGTTATGCGAGGAAACTTTCTAGGAACGTCGGTAGAAATGAAATTACGACAGGAATGCATTTGCGGCATATTTTTGACAAAGAAGGATACATTTAAAAGGGCTAGATGATGGCTGCAGCTTTCTATTGCAGTTTGAATAACATACTGAATAGCTGTTGTTTCGTCATTAAAAACGCAGTACAAAATGTTGTAACTTAAAATGAGAAGTTCTACCTCGTTTTCAGAAGAGAATAATAACACTGTAACTTTTATCGAATTCCGCGATTATATTCATGAACGTTACCGTGTCCGTCCCACCATTGCGCGCTGTGTAATCGCATGCATAATGTGTCTTCGCAATTAAACGTATCTCTCCGAGAATGCGTCTCTGTTACACGCCCCAGTTCCACGGTTAAATATTTTGTCGAATGAATAAGTGATTCCCCCGGCCACAAAATGCTAATTTATATTCCCTTGTTGCGAGATGTGTACTTCAGAGCCATTTAATTATATTAAGGACACATTTGCGTCTTCTACTAGTGCAATAGCACGGTAAATATTAACCCAATTTCTCCCCTTCGAATTAATGTCGTTTGTTCGCACAGCTAGCAAGTGTTCTCTACTTCCTTAATACCGAAAAATATTCGGCAGCTCAATGTCATAATTATTACTATTGACCTTTGATTAATTAATAAACTTTCGTAATTCAACCGTGTTCTAGTGGAAGGACAAATATTATCTCTCAATTTCCCTGAAAATTAATATCAGTTTGCTCAACCGACTATCAAATATTTCACTATAATTTTGTCATACACCGTAAAAGACTTTGCGATCAGCTTTCTTAATTACTAATATCAATCTCTAGCTCAATTAATCGACCTCTATGCTATGAGTTAGTGCTGCCGGAAATTTTACGTTCGCTAGGGTTGAACAAACAACTTCACAGACGTTGCTTATTCATGCAAATGCGAAGCGAACCCTTTCGCCACCGAAGTGGCAGCTTGCTCCGACAATGCTAATGCATGCAACCGGTTGTGTTTCGCGTAGTGTTTCTCTACCCAGCCTCCATCCTAGGTTGTTTTGGCGGCTGAAAGTTTTCCCTTGTGCATCGTTGTGATTTAAATTGCGCGGCGTATATTTCTTGTCTGGATATCAGGACTGACAGAAGGTTCCGCAAAGCAACGTTTTCACAGCGCGGATATTTTCTGACGCGCGTTACGAAATTGTCGTTTTTCGCCGCGTCGCTCGGATCGTTACGTTTTAAGCTTACATGAAAATATGTTACTTGCTATGCATTGCGCCAGAGAAATATTTCTCACAATATACATAGTTCGTCTCCTACAGAATAAAACTAAAGAGTTTTTAACGGTCTTGAAATTAACTTTTCCAATTTTTAGCATTAAATGTTTTTTAACCTCCTTTTAAAATTATAACTTTTTAAAATAGAACCTATTTAAATCTTATTTTGTTATTTAATTTTTATTCCATGAGAAGTATTTTATTTTATATATTCTTTATAAATTCTATTTTACATATATTTTTTATATATTCTGAAAAATTATTTATATCTTAACATTTCTATTCAGATTCCAACTTGATGAAAAATCTAAAAAAATGTGGTTTAAAAGAATAATATAATAAATTAGTATATATAATAATATAATTTTTTCTAAATTTGTGAAATTTGGAATTGAAATCTACATCCTCCATTTCAATACTGTTGTAATTCAATTAAGGAATGTGTTAGTTTCAATATAGATGTCATATTATATGCAAATCGGAAAGCTATTTTGGATTATATCCGAAAGCTGATGAAATTCAATTGGTATATTGATGATAGTTAATTGAATTGACATGAACACAGACAGTCTATTATTAGACAACGTAATTACAAGATTCTTGACGACCCTCTTATTCTCCTCTTAGACGTGCAGATTAATACAATCGTCGGATTAAATTCAATCTGCAAGCGGATCTCGGATGAAAGTTAGCGAAATAAGTGAAGCAATGCGGCGACGAGCGGAAGTCAAAGCTTGAAACTTTGTATACGACATGCAGGGCTCAAGTCGTCACATAGTTGTCTATTAAAAGCGCTAGCTCCTTTTGCTCGAAGTTCCGAACTTATCCTTTTGATATTTGACATACGCTGTTTCGCGATCAGTTGGACAAAAATACGCGTATTTATGAGCAAACGGAAACAACGATTTTCATGGAATATCTAAAAATTTAGCTAGATACAGATCTAAAAATAATTTAATTCGAAATAATTACGTAAGAAACTCAAGCATGATGAGCAATAATACAAAAAATATTGATATTCTAGCTCTTAAAACTTGAGGGGTTTTAAATTATTTTGCTAGTCCAATAAAATTATTTTTACATTACACGGAAAGAATTTTCAGATTTGTATCTAAATTTTTAGATACTTCAGTAAAGTTCTTTTCACGCAAAACTATAGCCGATGTTATAAGCCATGACAATTAATTGTCTAAATTTTAAATGTTGAATCTTTCGCGAATTTATTTCAACTAATTTTCTACATTCATTTGTAAGTAATTATGTCACTCATATTACGATCGTTTCCAAAAATGTTTTCAATTTTTGAACTTTTTTCGGTGCTTTTCTTTATGCCGTCATTAGTCAAAATATAATTCACCATTAAATTTGAAAATAAATTAGTAAATTATTACGTGTACTCGGATAGCTAAATTTTCACTCCTAAAATCATTAACATGCATCGGTGGTTTTGATGTAATTTTCGTTTCACTGAACAATGAAGTGCGGTTGAAACTAAATAACATGCACGCTAATCAATTGACGGTACCGCAATGAAGTACAAATCAGATAGTACCGTAACTCATTTAAAACATCGCCGAAAGCATTTGTGATCTTTCGAGTGAGCTTTACGATTGGTGAAAATGCCATCGTACGCTGCGTTAGAGACATGATATTCGGCAATACTCGTAAAGGCTTTTAAGCAAGTATTAAGTAAACGGCGAGAACTACAAATCGCTATGGATTAATGATCTCATTGAGTACTCTTATAACGACCACGGTAACAGCCAATTATGCTAGGTTGTAAAATCTAAATACGCGGCCGCGGAGTGGACTTTTACGATGATGAGCAGCTTGCTTCTGCTTTATACAGCTTTTCGATTCCGTCCTCGATGAATTTTACGACTAACTGGCTGAAAGAAATGTTCGCAAGGGGAGTACTTAGCAGACGATTCAATCGAACGTGATCTATTAATATTTCGTCTTTACGAATAGAGCAAAGTCATCGATATTGACATATCATTCTGGTTTTGAAGACATTATTTCTTAAATAAAAGATAAAAATAAAACTTTAGAACATAAATACAAGCTAGAAAGTCTTCTATCAGATAGTATAACAGTTTTTATGATATTTTTTGCAATTTTGCAATAATTAACTTTTTCATAAGATAAAAAATGAGTGTCTGACAAAATGAGAACTCAAAATTGACACAGTAATCAGTACTGTCACATATTTCTATTCATTTTCTTTCACAGGACAAAATCCTTACTGACAAAATACTTACAAGTGAATGTACATAAGATTTTCAAAAATCTTTTCACTTTTACATGAAATGTTTTTCATTTATTTATTATACATGATTACGTTATGCTAATCCGCCCATGTGTAGTTTTAGTTATCTAACCAGATCTTTTTTTATTAGTATGAAGTGTATAGGTCTCGGAAAATAAGGAGATGTCTCTTTGACCTATGGCAGTATCAGCATTCCTCTACTATCATCTTCTGCCTTTCGTAGAAAGAATAATAAAAAAGACATAAATGTCGTTTAAAAATTTATCACAGTCTTTTACCATTCGCATATTATGTATAATAAAGAACTAATGATTTCAAATCTAGAATATTAATAATCTTTAGGACATTATTGATGAATTATTGATAATTTCATGTACGTTTGAAATTTATATCCAAGCAGTACGTTTTAAAAAAGAAAAAGAAACGTAGTCCTGCATTTCTGATTAAAGGAATCTTATATCAAAAAGCGTATCAAGTAAAATAATATACTCGGAACAGTTATATAAATAAGAGAGACTAATCCTAAATGAAACGGAATTATGCTTTTCAGCATTAGAAATGTAAAGTTAATAGAGCGGGCTTTATGTGAATTGATTCGATTTCGATTCCAATTTGATCGAAAAACTTTAACAGTATAATATTTTATTTTATATTACCTTACCGAAGATTGAATAAAATGAAATAAATTTGTCATCTGTCTGATAAAAACAGTCCGAAAATGAATCTCACCTGAAACAAAAATAAAGCAATTTATTAGTTTAAAGCACTTTATTTGTTATAAATCTGTTGCCAAACATCATCGATAAAACTATTTTGCGGTACGTTAAATCGTGTAATTGATTCACATTATTAGTTTGTTAATTTAGCAATGTGTGTGTATGTATAAATAGAAGTAATTATACATAAAGTTAAATAAATGAAATCATCAATCACGAAATATTCGAAAATCACATTTCTTTTGCAAACAAAATCATGATGGGAAAAATTCTCGCTGTTTTCGTTTCCAATGTTTAATCGTTAATCTTATATTACATGCGTGAATTTTTTAACGTAATTACTCACATGGAGTGTTTCTGACACCTCAACATAATATGGTTTTCATTGTTCTCTTTGATGCTTTATAATTAAATAAAAATTGATAATATTCTATACATCCTTTAGATAAATATACAAAATATTTTTTTAAGTGAAACAACTTGTGTTAAATATAATAATAATGTGTATAAATTACATTCATACATTTAGCGAATTTATAAAACGAACATATGTCCTGGACACCTCACGCAAGTAATGAAGGTATAAACCCATTATAGTCGATACAAATTAGTCACATTTAATATCATAATTTGCTCTGCAAATTAATTACAATATTAAAATATATCTCATATTATTTTTGCGCAACTTTCTTATCGCTTTCCACTGCTTTTCTAGCGCCCTCATTCTTTCGAAAACTCTCTGGCATTCCATCGGTTTCTTTTATTTCTCCCGCGTGTCTTTCACTCGTCTCCAATGTCTGGATGGATCTTCGAGCATTTTCCGCTTTCTTCCGTATCTCATTTATTATTCTGCCAAGTTGTGTTATTTGCGTGCTTTCACCCCGCGTGTATCCTTCCTTTTCATCCCCACGAAACATGCTCCGGATGGATAATCCGCAGTCCGGGTTCGTGATCGATATAACGGCTGGCGAAAGCGAGAATCACTACTACATCGAAGTTCGCTCTAACTCACGAATTACGAATTACGAATTACAGTTTACATTAGCAAGCGCGGAAATCCAGTGTCCCGTTTAATTTTCACTCGGCAAATAATCATGACACTCGTCAATTGCTTACATTGATATTTAGAACAGTTAATTTTAGAAAAAAATTTAAAATTAGAGAGTGGAATCGAAACTAACATAATGTGATATTATATCCAATATTTCATTCATTAAAGAGACAGGAAATGTTATTAATTTATCAATCCCAAGAAATGTCATTAAAGAAACACTTTTAACTTATTAATGGCAAGAAATGTCATTAAAGATAAAAAATGGTAATTTAATTAACAGTAAAAAAAAAGATGGAATGAAAAAAATAGCATGCGAATAAAATAAATATCATAAATGAATAAAATATCATCAATATATCTTAACATATCAATTTCGAAATGGTTCGATGCAGAAGTAGAATATAATAGCTAATCAAATTATTTGCTAACTTCGATATTTCATAGTTTATTCCATACCTATTCAATATTATAAATATCAACCATGGTTCATTTATATAATATGAAGATAGCATTATGAGTTAACAGTATCTGAGATTATTACATTTAACTGACATGAATACAAGGCTGGTATTCACACAAGGCTGTGCTTTCGTTCTGAACGACGATGCTTCTGCTTCCTGGCAATTTAGTGATGCACGATAAAAGCATCGTTGTAACTGAAATCATCCTACGTATCGACGACGTCAATAATGTAACGGATTGAGTCATAAAATTTCATAACATCAAGCCATATCTCAAAGAGGCGACCACGCACTCGCACGCATAGCTATTACAAGAATAGATTAAAAAACTCGGATTAAAACGGAAAAACAGCTAGTAAGAACAACGTTAAAATTCAATTTTACATTTCACGTTTTACGATTATTTAAATTTACTTTTTCTACAAGAGTACTGATGTCAAAAAGTTGGGTCGACCGGCAAAAAAAAATTATAGGCACTGCGCAATTTAAATCTTTTATTAACGTGCTCTGATATTGAAAATGTTGCGTCCAATAATCGAGTTATAGAATTTCGTAATATCGGACAATTTCGAAGCGACCAGTGCACACTATCGATGCGTACATCACTATATGTATAAATGCACTTAGACATAACATATCGTTCGATGCTGCAGTTCCTTCTCTCTATGCAGTACCTCTCTTTCTCGGCGATAAAATAACCCCATAAATTCACATTAGGCGGCTCAATGTGGAAAGCTATAAAAAATTGCTCGGTATCTTCGACAGATTTTTCACCTGAACACGCAGTATGGCGCACATTCCACAATATGTGAAAACTTCACATATTGTGAAACAATCGAATTTTCAATCCAACATTATTCACTTCACGTACGCCATATCACTCCCATTTTCTGCACGGCCACGTTCTACATTATGATTTCCAATTTTCATTTTAATCCGTGTTATGCCGGGGTTATCAAGAAACGATGTAATATGTCCGAAAATATTGGAAACAGATTTACTTCGAACTGCGCTGAGCTTTTAAAAGAATTATGTCTATTATCATTTCCTGAAATATTAGTTTACATGTCACACTTTATAATTTCATTCTTTATATAAAAACGCTAACGCTAATAACACGATTAAATTATATATATAAAAATATTAAAAATTTAAAAACGAATGTGTTGAATTACATATGTGCAATTTTGTTTTCGCGCGAAGATTTTCAAAAATAAAATAATTAACAAGTAACGAAATAACTATGTTACTATAGGAGCAAATATAAAAAATTTGAACAACGTCTTAATGCTTTCAAATAAATTATATCTATTTTTTTACGATATCTTCTGAAACATTAATTTGTGTGTCATACTTTATAATTTCATTCTGTATATTAATATCAAAATATTATTTGAAATGGCAAAAATTAATTAAAATTTTAAAAGTACTTACTTCCTAACTCAGAAAGTATTTAAATTGTACATTAAATTTTTTCTCTTATATGTGAAGACTTTTCAAAATAGAATAATGAACAAATAACGCGATAAGCGAATGAGCAAGTGTAAAATTGAAATAACTTTTTAATGTTTTACGAAATGTGTGTTCTGATATAGGCACTCCTCGCGAAGAAAAGATGAAAAAAAGTAGAAGAATTCAAATGACCTTAGTTTTACTAGCTCTACCTCATTTCCTTCCTAATTTCCGGTCTTTTACAAGGATTATGTCTTCGAAGTAAAACGCGCTCTTTTACTACTTCCCTCCGGTATTTCGCTATTAAACGAGTTTTCTCTGTGACGTTAATATCCGAGAACAAATTCCGCACTTAGTGATCCGCGTTGAAAAGATTTCGATCATACTGGTGGACATTATTATCACGGCGATAAACACGCCCATGCCGAGTATTCGAAATAATCAAATTACATCGGCCATTTATTTTCAAAAATATCGTAAATTTCAAGTTGGGTCAAGTGATAAATACGCTGTGGAAAAGAAGTGGGAAACAGTAATACAAATCATGCGAGAGAAACTGAAATATGGCTCGCAAAATATCTCTTGTTGAAGAAGAAATTCCTCCAGTGCATTTTTTCACCGCGAAATATCGTAATAAAATTATCTTTATCGATAAAGTTATAATATAAATGTATCCCCGTGGAACACACGACGTGGACAAGGAGAACATATTACATCACGATGTAATGGATTTTGTAATTGGATTCATGAAAAAATTTGTCATTAGATCATTTTCAGGAACATGTTCAAGATACATTATGTAACTTTGCAAGAAAACTCTAAGAGGGTTCTAAATATCGCTGCCTAATATCTATTGACAGATTAATCGATTGTAGTCGATTTTGTAATGTACTCGGTCACGAGAACATCTAAACTTCCGTAAAAGTTAACGATTTATTACGAAACCAAATTTTTTCAATAACGAAGTTTCTTACCCACACTTTTTTTTTCATTTATGGCGCTACTTCGACCTCCTCGAGTCTTCGCGTCTTATCTTCGTATAACTTTCTTGTTTTCTACAATCATATTTATCTTCGCCGTAGATTCCCGATAAATGACGTGGTCGATAAACATTATATCGTTTGAACAAGAGTAAAACAAAAATGGTGCGGAAAAGAGAAACAGAAGACGCGATTTTGAAACTTATTTTACTTTTGTTCTTTTATTTTAGTTACCTTCTTCTATTCATTTTACATTAATAAGATCATCACGATTCATCAATTATAAATATTCATATTTATTCTTCATTCACAGAATACGTAAATCATTAAAAAAATTTTTTTTTAATTTCATTCTTTTACATCTTCTTTTAACATATCTAATTGCAATAAATCAAATTATCATTCAAACTATGGTATTTAAGAAAATGATGAAATTTTAAAAAAATAATGAGTTTTTTAGTAATATTAAAACTCGAAACCTTAAATTAATTGAGAGATCTCGTCGGAAAATAGAGAAGGATTAAGCTGATGAGCTAGGCTGAGAAAATTTTTCATAAATGTGCAGAACGACGTCCAAATCCTCGTTGACGCCCCATTAAATTCTACTCATTTTTTTTCCTTAAGGCTTCATAACCACCACAATCAAATCACGATCAAATCAGCATATAAAAGGGAGGCAGAAATCGCGAAAGGTAGATCGTGCCCGTCCCTTTTAGAAATAATCTTCATGAATATAAATTGTTACGTCCTCGAGCGGGATGACGCGATGAGCAGGAAAAAAAGCGAGGACAAAAAAGCGACGGCAAAAAACTTTCCGATACAAAAGTTCAAAGTTCTGTCCACTTGCTCGCTCGCGCATAATTCTTAGCGCTTTGGAACATTTTCGTTCGACCGTTCCGCGTTTAAATTGAAAGCAAACTTGCAATTTCAAGCATCGTTGAAGTCAGGCTAACTCCGATACTTAATATAAGATTTTAATGATAGTATGCGAGTAAAGCTCTCGGCCAAATTTTGTTCTTGACCACAAGGATTTATATTATATGTATAATGTTAGATCAAAAGCCGGCAAGTGGTATTTCTATTCAATTCCCTTCTATACTTAATATATATTACCTTTGTGTTCGGTTAAATGATAAAGGTATAATCATGGCAATTAAATATAGCATTGAAACGACTTGGGTCGCTAAGAGAGAACTTACCTTTGATATGAGACTTGTCTAGTCGAGCGGTACGTTACATCCTTATTAATTCATGAGACACGTGTTGTGCTGAAAGGTAACTTTATGACCCCTTAGACCCAATGTCGCGTTTGATCCCTTCTTTATGAAATTCTTATTGTGAATTCTCAAGTGCTCTTACTTGTAATATAAAAATGTTCATCGTTTTGAAACGTATTGCAACAATGAAAAACAAAATTAAAAATTATATCTCCGTTTTCATAGAGAATCTCTGAATTAAAAATTATTTTCGTGAGTACATACGATTTAAAAACAATTTTATTAGATTAAATTAATTATGTAAGACTTAAAAGTTGATTGTTAAAATGCAAAACTTTTTGCAGCACTGCTCATCAAGCTTAAATTTCATGCATAATTATTTTAATAAGTCAAGAATGTTTTAAATTTGTATCAAGCTAAATTTTTTAATACTTCAGCAAAATCGTTCCTTCTCTGTGCAAAATAGATAAATTGACTCAAGAAGACGTAAAACAATTAATGAAAAGGAAAACGGTCTTGTTCTAAAAATTTAATTAGATCTGAAAATAATTGTTTGGATCACCAAATTAATTATATAGAATATATAAGATGTTCAAACTAGTTGCTAGACTGTCAAAACTTTTTGTAGCATTGCTCATTAGATTTGAAAGCTCAATGTAATTACTTTAATGTCTAACAAAGTTATTCTCTCTCTCTCTCTCTCTCTCTCTCTCTCTCTCTCTCTCTCTCTCTCTCTCTCATCTGTATGTATAACTAAATTTTTAGATGTTTCAGCAAAATCGTTTTTTGCATGTAGAGCAATTCAAATGCTTCTGCATAGGATATCCTCGACGTTATTGGAATACAGGGAGATGGTTCAATTGTCACGATTGCATTTCGCGCAATGAGAATAGAGACAGCTAGTCAGATAAGACCTCGTATGTAAATACGAGCTTCTCCTCCTCTAGTTCACGTATGAGGTGGCAACGATCCCGGTCCCGCGGGAGCCGTTCGAATGGCGCCGGGTTCGTGGATCAAGCCCCAGGATCGAGCGGGAGACTAGTTTGGCAAGTTAAGATCCCCGAGTGAGGATCACGAAACCGTCGCAACGAATACGGCTCGGTGAAAAATCGAGAGATGGCGGCTGAACGTCCACAGAATGCGGATTAGCCCACAGATCGAAGCTCCGAATGAAGCGATTTCGGAATCGCGCTTCGCGATACATCACGATGAGCGTTTCTCCATCTCTGTTTTTCTCTCTGTCTAGATCTGGATCCAGATTATCCGTAAGAATTCGGTCTTAGAATTTTAACGAGACGGGAATAGCGAACTGCGTCAATACCTCCTTTTCGTTCCTTTATTTGATACTGAAATACGATTTACATCATTTTTTAAATCCGAAATAAAAAACATGTTTAAATATCTTTCGTTCGTGTCGAGATTACAAAACAATATTGATTAATATCTTTTTTAATAATTAATAACTGCAATATATTATTAATAACAAAATAATAAATTATAATTTAATAATAATGTAATTGTAATTTATGTTGCATTTATAAATAAATATTAAAAAACAATTCGTTGCCCGTTTATTATTTTCTCAATTATTAATCTAGTTTAGTTACACCTCACTAAATCTTGTTATATTCATTAATTTCAGCTCTGAATCAATATTGAAAGCTTCTGGTTTTATTTCAGTATTATGAGCATTCCATAAATGGTTATCGATTTTCTTTTATAAACATAATTTATTATACATTGATTCTGCTTATAATTGAATGTTAAATTATGTCCCGAACATATTGCACAAATTATAAATCTTTCAAATAAATTGTCGGTCATTAATCCAATTCGTCACGTTGCATAATTCCATTTGATAATTGTATTGGACTTTATCATCGCACGATCGGCTTTATCGGGCAGCTAAAAAATTGCGCACCGCGATATTCTCTCAGCACAAATTGTTACGATCCATCATGTCACAAAATTTATCACTTGTCGCGACTCCTCGTGAAATTTTTCACGAACAATTTCGTCCATGCTCGTGCAAAATAATTATGCCATTACGTCCGACGTACGCTGTCACGAGGTAAAATTCGCGGATCTTTTATTTCTCATTTGCTCCTTCTGCAAAAAGCTCTGGGCGATTTAAATTTTGCCATTAACTTCACTGAATATTTAACGCACTTCACTCCGGTACAGACGCGTTGTGGCTGCATAATGGACTCGTAATGCGTCCTCACAATCAGACTCAAAGATAATGAATTTATTATACAAATTGATGTATTGCATTGCGTGGTATACACAAATCGATATGTAATCGAAAGATCTACAGGATATTCGAGGAAAAAGAAATATTTCTATTGGTCGTAATTAATAACACTGTCATGAATAAAATAATAATGTAATATATATTAAATAATATATATTAAATTAATTAATTATTATACAGTATTTATAAAACTACACATCTTTTTGTTTCATTATAATAATTCGTTATCTTAAATTATGACGACGAATTTATTCTTCGTTCTTATTTTCAATTTACCTCCACTTATATATTAATTTCTTTTTGTTCAATTTGTTTCCTAAGTTATTATACAACATTTTTAATTACTACGTTTTTACTATTACAATTTAAGAAGCTTTAAATGTAATTATAAAACTTTAAAAGATTTAAATGTAATTATCAATTTAAGTATGGATTACTGTCAATATAACCAATACAGATGAAAAAAAAAAGTTTTATGAATCAACAAGTGAATCAATGCAAATAATTATTGTATTAAAATTTATTCTATTATAATAATCATGGATTATACAATAATTATGGATACAATAATTATGGATTATATAAAATTAAAGATATTATTATGTGTCTTTATTCAATATTTATAGTTGGTATATACTTTCTATTCCATATTTTTCCGAGTATTGAGTTTTGTGAAAAAGCTTTTATTATTATTCACTGAGATAAATATTTTGAAGATTTAAGCAGAGGCACTTTATTTAATTGACTAATTTGATTAATATTTCCTTAAGGCACAAAATTTTTAAGTAAAAAATTACTTATTGATATGATTTATTGATATAATATTGATTGACAATAATATTTAAAAAAAAATCATTTAAAAATTATTATCAAATAAAAAAATTCGTTTTTAAAATCATTGTAAAAAAAATACAACATTATATTCATAATGTAACTGTTTCAATTAAAATGATTTCTGAACGCAATCAGGTTACATTACCCATGGGTTTTATCATTGAATGGCTACAAAAAATGTATCTGAAAAGCGTTTCAAATTAAATGCATTTTCATATCTTCCAATCATTTTCCCGTACACACGTAATTATTAGAACGAGTGTATTCCCAGTCGGTTGAGAAATTTTATTGACTTCTTCACAAGTAATGTGCATGTGCATGGAAACAGTATACATATAGAAACCGTTAATGGAAAATTATTGTTTAAACGAATGGCTCATTCTGCCGTTATTTTTTGCAACAAACGGATAAAGACGTAAAATGGCAAAGGTAACAATTTTTTGCTATTAACGAACGTAACGGCATTAAAAAGAGAATAACCGTACACAGCGAGTATTGCGATAAACATCATGGCATAAAGAGATACAATTAAATAATTATCGCGTCGCAATAATAAAGTCGCAACAATAACATTCGATTCTTTATTATATTTTCGTTTCTTGTAAACATATCACATTTAACTAAATTATTATCGTTTATTTCGGCGTTGAATGGGTAGCGTTGCGTTAATGACTAGACTAAAGGGTCGGATCTGGGTTAATTTGAACTATTAGCAGACACACCGGAAGTGAAGTAAAAAAATGGGAGCAGAGAACGAGACAAAGGGGATTGCCAGGTGCAGGCGATGATGTTTTGAAGCGTGACGAATTACACAGTTGCCTTTCTAAATTTCTAATTTTTAAGTTCTCAAAATTATTTCCTAAAGCAACACTTATACAGATATAAACACATTTTATGCAAAATTTGATAATAAATTAGTTACATCAAGAGCTTTCTTTTTATTTTAATTAATTCAAATTACAGTATATAGTATTTTATATTATTAGTTCTATGTGTAGACAGAAACTAATTAATATAATTAATACTAACGTTAATACTCTCTCTTTCTTTCTAATTAAACGTTAATATTAATTAATACAATCATATTTTCTATATTTCACATACCTACTCACATTCATCTATTTTTTTAATATCTTTTTTTTCTATTTTCTATTTTGTTTTCCTCCTTTTTGTGTTATACACATATATTGTATTTTTATTCTAGTACATTATTTCGTGTTTCTTTAAACTTCTTCTAAACATTTTTCGCTCTCTATCGGAATAACAAAATGCAGAAAATAATTGAGCAGAAGAGTATACAATGATGAACAATAAAATTCGCGATCAATAACGCTATGGCTGACACCACAGAGATCGAGCTAATTAAAAGACTAATTAACTGATTTCCCACGCGAGCCTTGTATTCGAAATGCGCGAGGATCGCAGCTGGAATCTGATAAATGAGAAAGATATCACCACTTGCGGGGATGCTCGAAGTGGCGTGTGGCTCGTGACGGCATTTTGACAACAGCCACTTTTACGTCACCATCACACGCCCGTTACATGCCGATGCGTGCACGCATCCGTTACATGGGTGGCATGCGGCGCAACGCGTATCGTCGAATTACCTGCGGGCCATACGCGTTTTCTGCGAGTGGAACGAGGGAACCCACAAGCGTGATTAAGATAGATCGGGTGCAAGTACATTTGCACCTGCTGATTGTAACCGGAATGCTTCATCGATAATTAAATTATATTCATCGGCAACAACAATCCACTTTTGTCCATCAAGCAAACGTACTTATAACGAGTAAAATTGCCCTAATGCGTTTTGCAAGAGTATTAGATATAAAATTGTAATTATTAAATTATTATACTCTCTAAATCTGAATCAGTGGATAGTCACTAATGG
Source organism: Acromyrmex echinatior (assembly GCF_000204515.1). Next base: position 350,420 of record NW_011627473.1, on the reverse strand, counting down.
CATACTTAACCCAATGGCATACTTGGCACTGATATATCAGTGATATCCACTGATTCAGATTTAGAGAGTAATTTATTCATTGTTACTATAAAAGCTTAATAAGCTTGATTACCTATATCAATTCAGGATCGTGAAATAAATAAAATCAGTAAATATAATCAGTAAAGTTCTAACTAAAAGTTCAATTAAAAAAGGAAGAATGTTTGAGCATTATGTAACTAAAATACTGACATTTGCACGTTAATTTCAATCTTCCAATACCGTTTTAGTGCTTAAATTCAATTCATTGAAGGTTAGTTAATCATATAATAAAAATTAGCTAGGTTAAGGATATTTAATTCAGTGATTACCAGTGGCACACTGATATCAGTGGCTGATATCAGTGAATTCCACTGGTTCAGATTTAGAGAGTAATTATTCATTATTATTATAAACCTTAATCTTGATTACCTATATTCAGGATTGTGAAATAAATAAAATCAGTAAATTAGTAAATAAAATTAGCGACATAAATCAAAATGGGAAAAAAATAGAAAATATTCACATAAGAATCTTATTAACATGAGAATTTTAGTAAATAGTAAACAAGTGATAGTTAAATAAATAATAATGACATATTATTATTTAGATAAAAACATTTTTAGTAAATAAATATGGTTCATTTATTCACATGTTTTATAACCACTTACTTTTATAACCAATTAAGGAATCGTGCGTTCTAATAGCAAAGAATTTAAGTGGGACAAAGTCGTTGCTGTGTGTCTACAAGATTAATTGCACGTCCACTATCCAGGGAGAAGTATGTCGACTTACTTAGCTCGTGACCCTTCACGTAGCATTACTTCCTCATTCGAATAGTGACACATCTATATGGCATGACCGCTTATTTAACGCCATCGGTTCCACCTTGTAAAACGCAAACGCCTACCTTGTACACAACGCCGCGTGCATCGCCGTAATGTCAATGACCACACCTTCCCTAGAGTAAATTAGATTTATAAACAGCGAATATCATTAATTTATCACAACACGCAAGGAGAGTAAGACTGTTGTGAGTTGTGATGTACGATGTTGTCGTTTTCCGTAAATGAAAAAGTAATTAACGGTGCGTTTTCATAATGACAACTAAATTCTATGTTTCATTTATAACTGCACTCATAATTTAACTTTTAAAACAAAAAGCTTCACGATGGATTTAATACTTTAGTAACATTTCCAAGTGATATTAATAGATTTTGTTCGAAAAATATCTACGTATATTATTATTTTATCTTTACTGATAAGAGAAGTATTCCTTACTAATTTTGGTTATGTTGTAGAGTATCTCGAAAAATATTAGATATTTTATCTGCTTATTTAAAAGTTTAGGGATTAAAATAAACGAAATCTTCGAAAATAACGAATTTTTTTCATTTTTTGCAGCAAATATCTTCAAAATTATGAGGGATATATACAAAAATATTTTATGTAAAAGTTTTATTGTGTATTTTTAATAATAATGTATTTTATTGTTTAAAAATGTCAAATTTTTTAAATTTACCTCCATTCCTAACAGCTGGTTCGATCTCTAAATCTTAAGGTAAATAGGCAAAAAATATGGATCTAATATTTTTCGTTCTATGACATATTCAATGTCCATTAAAACGGTAATGGTTTTGATGTGAAAGAAAAAATGGTTGTAATTACCATAATTTAACTATAATTTATATTTATTTTCAATATATGCTTTTTAGTATAATTGTAAATATAATTATTATCACTAACATTATATATATATATATATATATATATATATATATAGCAACTCTCTCTCTTTCTCTATAAAAATATATTAATAACTATAAAAATAGAGTTTCATAATCATTTTATTGCGCAATTATAATTACAAATACTAAATACTTTTCTCTTAGTATATTTTCTCTTGCTGTATTTATTTAGTACTTAAATAAATTAAATTTGTATATTTTAAGAACATGTTTTTCGAAGTTTGCATATTACAGTCATCTACAAAAAGCTTGCGAAATTCGTTCATTATTGCTATCATTAATTTTTCTAACTCTCTCTCTCTCTCTCTCTCTAATATATTATGCAAAATAAAAAACATGGAAAGGTTTAATTAATTCTACTACGAAGAAACGCTGTGCAATGATATTATTCCTCAGATTAACAATAAGCAAGAAAATCAAATGCTACATGAAAATCCTGCTTAAGTTCGCTAATTCTCTAATTATCCCTAACTGTGCGCCTTAGATTCGGCATCCCGTTGGCGAGTGCAAGTATTCAGAGTATTCAGATATACTCCACGCAAGCATTACATTAGTAATACAGCTTTCGAGCAATTATTACTGATTCCCCAGAAACAGTGATAATTAATTCGATCAAGCGTTAAGATCAAAAGCGCGTAGAACGATGCATCTTTAAAGCGACCTATGGTGTGTACTCACGGAAGCGGGTTAATTAATATCCTCCCGATGAAAGGTAGGGTCGAGTGAGGCGTACGACACAACGTTGCGGCGGCTTAATCGGGGATTCGTTTGACGAACGACTCCGAGTATACGCCCCCGTTGTCCTCTCTCGTTCGTGCTTGTGCAAACAAAACGATCGCGTCAACGTTATAAACCCTGTTGAACTTTGCGGTCTAATTTCCTCGTGTAACCGCTCTGCCCGTTCGTGTACCATCGTAGGACCACGTTGTTGCATCTCTTCGGTGCCATGATGGCCAATCCCGACGGAGTTGTTCGAGTTACTATGGATAATACCTGTCCATTGACGTTAACTCTTTGCACGTAGCGAATTGTCTTGGACAGCGAAGAGAAATGCCGGATGAAGAATTGTCCTAGAACGTTTGGCGTACGTTTCCCGGATGCCCGATTTATACATACAGGGTGTTTTATTTCAAAACGTAATAGATCGTACATCTCGGAAAATATAACAGGTACGGAAAAATGTTTCAAATAAAAGTTGTACAGTTTGAATGGACGCAAATATTGGTAAAATTAATTCTCGCAAAAAATCCATTTTTCATGAATGGAGGTTACTATTATTTTACGCATACCTGTATATATCGCACTCTCTCCCCCGTAAGAAAAGTGATATAAATAAAAAATATATAATTAGTCAGGAGAAAGAAAAAATTGTACTTTAAAATTATATATATATATATATATTAAGTAAATATACTAAGTATAAATTAATTGAATTAATCATAAAGCACTTCTTTTAAGTTTCATGTTTAAAAATAATGTAGATATTAATTCGGTGCTTTCTACTAAGCGACATAGTGTGTGCGATTATTTCTGTGTTTAACATTGACAAACAACAAGGATGTAATAATTCACTGTGCTACACTTTATCATCTGTGTTTCTTGCTGAAAAGCATCCAGTCATTAAAGCTCTAAAAACTATTCCTATACTTTGATTTGTATCATTTTTCTTGTTCTCAATTCTTTTCTATTTTCTATTTAAATTCAACTTGTATTACTTTTTCTGATTAAAAGTCAATGTATTTAAATTCAATCCGTGCAAAATATAAAATTTGAAAAATTGTATCACTTTTCTTACGGGGATGAGATATACATGTGCGAAAGAATTATTATATCGTGATAGTTGCGTAATGATGAGAGACGAGATAGTTAACATATATGGTGACGTAGAGCAATTAAAATGAAAATAGATGAGAATATTCAATGTAAAATGAGAATAATCGATGTTATTTTATAATTTAAAAACAGGAAGAAAATGTATTCATAGATAAATGACGTTTATCGCGAATATTAATGCAAGTAGGCATTAATCGTTTTCGTTCCGAGATATTGGTATTCCATATAGATCACCTCAAATATGATGTAATATTCAACCCGAGAATAATTACCTAAAGTATTTTTATACTCCTGGCGAGAAAATATGAATTGATGTAAAAATGATATTATTTTTTTTCTTTTCAGACACATTTTCTTTTCTTTTCTTTAATAAACTTTTACATATACAATTTCCATAAAAAAAATCTACAATAAAAAATATTATTGCATTATATTAATAAAAATCTACTAAAAATCTAAAACTAATATAAGTTATTTAATGTGCTTATTCTGTTTAATATTTGCTTTCTGTTTACGCTTTCAGAAAATTGTAAATCCATATTCACACTTAATGTTCTCAAATACCAATAAATTGGAAAACAATCAAGAATGTACAATATGTTGTTAATAATAGTGATTTTGATTGAGATATAAAAATACTCTAAGTAATTTGTTTATAAAAGAAATGAGATGACTACTCCTAATAAAAAAGAGATCTTTTTTGTTTACACAAAGATATAGAAAGAAATTTTTAAGAAATAACTCGAAAAACATCGATTTTAATAAACGTTTTTATGAATAATTAAAATTAATAAAAAGGATATCAGCGAGATGTCATAAAATTGCTGCTTCGCGTCGGGTGCGATCGTTAAACATTTTGTCAAAGCGACACTGTGACCGCCTGTCAATATTCACCGGTTATAAAATATCTCGCTCTCGTCAAGGCGAAACAAAAGTCATCAGGGCTTCTGCTGCGATATCGATAACGCCAGGCCGACGTATAAATCAAAATGGAAATAAAAGTTATTTACGGGGGCGCGCGCGGGAGAGCGCAGATCAGGCGCGGCTTGATAAAGTGGAAAAATGCAGCCAGGAGGCGGCTTTGTCGAAACAACGGACCGGCCATCCCTCAAGCTCCCGCACCCCCTTCAACCCCGAAACCCATCAGCTCGGTGCTTGCCCGGTTTTATCACGGCGCCGTTTATCACCGCTTGCCTAGACAATGCCGTTGTTGTTCCCATTGTACGGCCCACGGGGATGCCGTCGTGACCCATATCCCCTTACCGAACACTCCCACGGGGAGAATCAAACACGTCGGTACGACTGTGAACCTTTCCGCATGTTCGCACGGGAAAGATTCTATGGAACGTCAAACGGAAGGAAAGCGAACTCTCCTTCTTCCTTCCTAGAGCCGGCTTTGCGCGTCGCGAACTTCTATCGGGAACAATCTCGCTATTATCGCCAAGAAGAATCGAAGTCTCACCTCACGACTGTGGATCGAGAGAGTTTGAGATACAGGGTGAGAGACGGATGAAATAGCGGAAGAAACGGAGAAAGTGCTCGACAGACTCGACTTCAGAATTACGGTCGTTTAATTGCCTCCTCGAAGAACTAATAAAAAATATCTCGCCAGATTCGTACGGAATCGAGCAAGATTTGTGTCTGAGGTTAAGAATGCATTATAAATTATTTTTACAAATGTGTTAATATTTATATTTTCAATAAACTATATACATGTGAAAGTTATGTTTATAACAATCTATTTGTCTTGAATTATACATTTTTATTCACTTATATTATTTGTAATATTATAAATTTAAATTGAAAAAAATTATGGCAAAAATTTCGATTTTTTTATATAAGTACTTTAAGTATTCAAAATGATTTATGCAAAGTTTCATTGTGACTTAGATTAAATTAGTTACAAAGATTTAAAAGAAATAAATTTAAAGTACTTTTACAAAAGAAAATCAAGATTTTTTTATTATATTTTATAATAAAATATCTATATTTCTATATTTTTATTAGAGATCGCAGATTTAAAAAATATTATTTCTTATTAAAATAATTTTCGATCCAAATGATAAACCTCGCTAAATTTTTTGTATTATACTTTTAAATGCGTTCTATGATAATCTATAATTTTTTTCGTAACTTTTTGAATAATGAAAAGTTTTTATAATAATACTATATATTCTTGAAGTACGATCGTCTAAAGTGAAATATGTGAGTGACATATGTAAACAATTTGCTTTATCCTAAGTGACATCTAAAGATATTATGTCACGTTATATAAAATATGTCCCAGTTTTTTCTATTTCTTTTTTAAATTCTTTTATATTACAAAAGAGAGTTTCTTAATACAAAAATGTCAAAAAATCAACAACTTTTAAACTGTAAACTACTGAAAACTTAGAAAATTTTATGAGCAAACAGACAACAAAATCATATTCTTCGTTTTACTCCTCGTTCGCAAAGTATTTCTTTGCTGATTGTACTCTTGAAAAATAAACTTGCGTTCATTTCTGATAGTTTATCCGAAACAGATTGTATAAATTACTTTTCAACGCGATTCTGCGAATTAATGCGGTGCTTTCCGATTGGTGGATCTCGCCAAGGATGTAGAGTGTGGAAAGAGAGAAAAAGAAAAAGGATAGAAATTTGCAACGGGGGGGGGGGGGGGGGGGGGGGAGGGGAGGCGACGCGCGATATTGCGGTTTTCTTTATTACAATTGGTAACGCCGCATCTTATCCGTTATCCGCCACGGATTGCTCTTCTGGAACGGCGTAACAAGTATTTAATAACCAAACTTCCATTTCTACGTTTCCTTTCGCCTCCGCCTTTGTTTCTATATTGTATTCGAGCGTCTATCGAATGCGCTCAAGTGTCGCAAACATTCGGATTATTGGATGCTGAAGCGGTTCACGATCGCAGTAAAAGATATTAATGGTAGCCGCGATATTGTAGACAATAAAAATGCTTTGATGTGGCGCTATAGAATATTAATAAGACCGTAATGATATTAATATATGCGAATAATGCTAATGCACATGCTGATAAAAACGATATCCGGTATCGTATTAAATATATTTAATAATAGTAATAATAACCACAATCAAAATCGTAGTATAATAATAACCGCAATTGAGATCGTTAATAATGTGTAAAAATAATATAATTGCTTCATGCGATTATTGAAATTGACCGTAGCTGACATAATTTATTTAAAAATATTATGTATTAATGGAAATATCTATAGGTATAGAAATTTCGTATTATAAAGTTTTGTTGCAAAATTTAGTAGCAAGAAAAATATCAATATGCAATAAAAGACTGAAATAATATTATAAAATTATATATCATAATTAGCCAATTCATTTATATTATACCCCTTTTAATTTAATTTTTACACATTAGTTGTTCAGAAAAGTAGAACGTATTATTGAGAAATTACTATTGATATTTAATTACTATAATTGTTATCTACTTTTTATTTAATAATATAAGTTGAAAAAAAGAGTGAAAAGAAAATAAAATGTTGAAGAAAAACAGATTATACATGCATATGCGCTTATTACATACTGCTCATTCTATTTTCGCGAATCTCAATTCGAGAAGAAAACAAATGACAAGAGCGTATGTGTAATAAGAAAATATATCGAGGTGTTGGTATTAACTATTTCAATCTCTATTAAAATATTTCAAGATATCTCTATTAAATCATAAACATAATTAATCCCCGATATTAATATAATTCCATAAACTAATTAATAATGAACACAAAGTCATCCTGATAAAATATCAAATTGACGTATCTTAATTATTTTCTTACGAGGCCTTTAACTACAAGGAGAGAAAAATGTGGGAGGTTGCAATTACCGTAATTTAACTATAATTTATAGATATTTTTTGAAGTAATTAAATATTTACAGTTATTTTAATCATGCAAATACAGTCAATTATGCTATTAATATTAATTACACATACTGCTTGAAAATCTTTAATTTTTTCTTAACATATTTTTTAGTTATTATTACCATATAAATAATAAGTGAATTTAAGAAAATTATATTCACTATTATAATTGCGATGCATTTATTGAATAAAAATTTATTTTATTTACCATTTATATCTTGATATTTTATTGTAAAAAAATTGAAAATTATCATGATTTATAATTTTTTCACGTTTGAGAGATTTACTTATTATTACTAACATTATAATAGTAATAACCATAAAAATAGAATACCTAATCATAATTATTTTACCATGCAATTATAGTCATAAATACCAAACATTTTTCTCTTATTTTTCTACAGACCTAGGCTAATATTACATTCATTCGTTTTTTGTTATAAACTTTCCAAGCATGTTGATTGGCTACAGGACGAAGAGATTTTCGGATCTCTCCGTCCTGCAAATAATTAACACGCTTGAAAAATTTGTCGTATGACAAGTGTAATATCAGCCTTAGACTGCTGACTTCCATATGATAGAAAGAAACGAACCTGATTTCAAGCTCCTTGTTCTTGTTTTAGTATCATGCACATGTATGCATGTACATGTATGCGTCCTGTTTGTGAGTATACCACGTGAACTGAGTATATTACGTGACTATATATTATATGAAAACAGAGATTGTCTATGTGATTTATATATATGAGAGTATGTAACTTAACCATGGGGGCTGTCTTCAAACATGATGGCGAAGTTGGCAGAGTCTAAGGCTACATTCCAAACGTTTATATATTATATAGAGTGAAATATTCCTCGGAGAGGACATTTTGAAATATAACCTAGGTATAGAAGTCTGTGGCTTTAATGCAAATATCTTCAGATCAAATTAAATTAATAATAAAGATGAGATATTTTTAAACAATATATAAACGTTTCTGCGAACGTTTTACTTTCTCGCAAAACTTTCATTACTTATTCGATTATTATTCTTTGACTTGCTCGCGATGGCTTTCATATCAAACCTCTCGTCGCATCGACAAGTCAGAAAGCACTTTGCGACGATATAGATTCGCATCGCATATCCACCGGAATGACGTACGATCCGTGGATTTATCTCGAACACGACGGAGAGTGAGATAGGTACACGGATTTAAACCGATGGGATAACAGTAGTGCGGAGTTGCCGGCATACGTCTACGACTGGCACAAGTATATCGCTGTGTATTCGTGATAAATCTTCCCCGCTCTGAATATTTCGCCATGAAATCCTCTTACCCCCATCCACTTACCTTTCAACCTTTACAAATTGTAAGCACTTTATGCACCCTGATTATACGTTCAATCGGGCAGGGACAAGAAGACGCGTAAGGGACCTTGCTGTTTTCATACGTGCCTTTTAAACGAGTATGTCTAAACTCACAAGAGAAATCTGAATTTAATTAAGCAGGAAATTTCAGAAAAGGAATATCTCTATCTGATATTTATGCAAATGATTTAATTTTTTTCTCTCTTTTTGAAATAAACGTAAAAGGCAGTTGAATATTGGAGTTTATTGCCTTATCAATTATCAAAATTAATATTTAATAAAAAAAATTTGATATGACGAGGTAATAAACTTTGAATTTAATAAAAACAAATAAAAAATGAAAATAATATGCAATAATATGGAATTTTTATTGTGAAATTTATATCTATTAATTTGTTTCAATGTATCTAAATATTTCATTTTTGGTTTTTTTTTTTTTTTAAATAAATACGAAGTATCTCCAACCTTGATTGGAACGATACTATCGCACCTCGTTGCAACAGTTTGAAGATATGAAAATCGAAAAGCTGCAATAAGAGAAGAAACAAGTTTGCTCGCTCTCCTCTGTTTTCTTCGACTTCTACAATCGACGTCCCTTTATTTCTTGGCCAAGACTTGACTTTCCTCGTTCTCACAAAGTTTATCGGTTGACGGGGGCAATTTTAGGAACACGGCTGACCCGGAAGTAGCAAAGTTCCATTGGCGCCGCTTATTTGCCCCGAGGATTTCGGATCTTACGCGCGTCTACGGTTTAACACTGTCAATCTGCCCGTAGATATTGAACTCCAATGATAAAAAGATCCCTCATTTTCTGATTATTATTACGCAATATTATTAGACACCGTGTTGCCGAGTGTCAATATATCGCTTTTATACATAATATTATAATAATAGTAAAAATGTACAACGCATTTATTGCTTCTCCATTATTAATAATTTTCGCACAGGATTGCTAGAATTTTCATTGAAATTATAATATAACGCAATGTAATGTGATGCAACGTAGATAATGCGTTATTATAATATGTCACGTAATACGTTGCGCGTTGTTATTAATCGAGCACTTTATATCTCGGATATAGATAGTTTGATGAGTTTGGAATTTAATTAGCAAAAATTCAATATATAAATTACGATTATAAAGTAGTATTTCACACTAAAAGGCTTTAAACAAGTTATATCAGTATAAATAAATAAAGAATTTTTATTTTTCCGTTCAAGTAAATCTTATTTCAACTATATTGATATGCAATTATTGAACGTACTGAATATTGAAGACCAAAAATTGTGTAATCTAAAATTTGCTACAAAATTTTGGCTGAAATTATTTAAATTTATAGTATATAGACATATGTACGCGCGCGTTATAGTTTTTATTGACGCTTTTATATTCGAATAAATCTTTTGAGTTCTCAACGACCTTAGTGCTTGCATTAATTCAACAAGCTCATCCTAAAAATCTTATGGATGTTTTTATATCCCAACGAAAATATTGTTTTGGATATTGTTTAATATATTTTCTTTCTTTTCTAATAACTATTCTTTAAAAATCTTTAAATATAATTTTAATAAAAATCAATTAAAAATTTCATCATATTAATTAAAATCTTTATATTTTAGTAATACTTATAATAAGCTGTTTCTCTTATTCTGCTTAATATTTGTTTGGTTTCTCTCTATTTACTTTTTTTTATAAAATTATGACTCGTAATATTAAATATCAATATTCTAACATACTAATAAAGCAGAAAGCAATCAATAATAATATATACGTTGTGAATAACAGTAATTTTAAATTATAATTTTAATAATTATTATAAAAACATCTTAGGTAACCGTTTACATTAAAAAAATTAGATAACTACTTCCAAGTTAATATCGTCTGCAGGTTCATCGCGGCCAATTGAAAGCTGTAATTATCTAGTGGGCACAATATGCTAATTTTCGCAAAATAACACTCACGATATCGCGAGATTAAAGCTATTTCTCGCGCTGTACCGACACCGGTTGCTCGCACGAGCAGGCCATTTATCGGTTTCTAATTACGTTTAATCGTTACGATTTCTCAGGATTAGCCGAGGGAGAACAGTCGAATGAGATGCCGCGGTGGCACGTCCGTGGCTAATCTTATGGCTAATTCGAAGTTAACGCCAATTACCTGCAACTTTCTCTGACTATGGTTGCCATTTTAGCTGGATTATAAAGTAGCTTTAATCAAGACTTTACAGTTAATTTGTTCACGAAGTCCTACTCCACGCTGCTTCATCGCGGATTATTTTATGCAGAAGCACTTCACCATATTGTTGAATCAATTGAGCCATTTCGAATAACAGAGAGAATTTTATGTAATATAATATTTAAGAGATACATAGGGATATAAATATAATATATATACAGATATACTTTTTATGTTAAAATATAATGTATTATTGTGTTCATTTCATCCGATTTGTCTCGATTATTCCATTTATATTATTAATATTATTTACTTAATTTTTCATATATTTAATTAATTAGCGAAATTCCTATAGAATATATAATAAATATTGTAGCGTGTTATTTGAGGAACAAGACCTAGCGTTAAAATTTTAATCATTGTACTTGTCGCGTTAACAAATAAAATTCCGAAAAGATGAGCGAAATGATGAATTCACAATGAAACAAAGCAAAGCTCACTCATTTTCAACCTTTCGACAATTGTTCTCGCGAAAGATATTTCCTTGCTATTGTGAAATTAAATACGAAGAATTGGATTATACGAAGGGCGCGATCTGTTCACTCTCTCGATATATTTCCTCAAAAACAACTGATTGTTGTTTAATTATCTGACGCAAATGCATTAATGTTTCGCAGTTAAATCCATGTAGTTGGTTTTCGAAAAACTTTGATCACATATTTAAAGCAGAAATGATAAAAGAAACATCTAGGAGAAAATATCTAAGCGTTTATCTTAACACTATTCTCGTCTATTATTTCAAACGAAATGGCTTTTCTTTCCATAAGATATATTGTAATGATGTTTCCCTTTTGTCTACCTTATTTCACAAGATTAAAATGAACCCCGACTTATTTCAGACGGTTTAATTAAATTTGCGATGCAACGCGATCCAGAATTTATTCAAGTTAATGAGTGAACAATTTTCAGTTAGTATTATTAGTCTGTTGTAAATGTAAGTCTCCCAAAATATATTGTATTTTTACCGAATTTTGTAATATAAATATTAAAAAATTTCCGTAACTAAAATAAATTCAATTTACTTGTTGATGAAATTTAAAATTATTCTCTTAAGTTTGAATGTGTTATTACTATATTATATTTAACAATTTTAAAAATTTAAAAGATTAAAAACTATTTAGGATTAAAACTATTTAGGAGAGAATAAAACAAATTGTGACTTAGAGAAAAAGTTTAACAAATATTAATAAATATCGAAGAAAAATATATAAGAGGTATTATTAAAGTATTGGAAACTGTATTCTCGAAAGAAAATAAACAGAGACATTACGAATAATTATTTAATTAGGAGATCATCTGACATAGATAACGTTTCTGCATTTTTGATAGCTAATCGAACTGTTTTATTTGCATGCTTTTCTGACAATCAATTTGAGGATTTACCTCATTATTTTCTGATATAACGCTGACCGGCGTTATATCAGAAAATGAACGTTTCCGCTTAACTCATGCGTACGATCGGATTTACTTTTTGTGTGACGCATACTTTAATGGAAATACGAATTATCGATTTTTAATTAATGGTAAGTATGATTTCCGTAATTGCAAATGTTACATTATTAAGAGAACATAAGATTTAATACAATAAATAAAACGTTCACGTAGAACTTAAATGAATTTTAAGAAAAAAATTATTAGCGACATTTAAGAAACTTTTTCTAATAAAATATTAAATCTAAATATCAAAATTTAGTAATGTGTATTTCTTTTAAATTTTAACTTAAAATTCTGAGAACTATAAGTCTAGTTATTTGGAATTCATAAGTTTCAAGATAAAATAGTAAGTGATATTAAGCTAATAATAAGTTTCTTGTTGTTGTCAACAAAATATGTAATATTTATAAAAAAAACACTATTTATTTTATAAAATTATTAAAGATAAAAATTAAAAATCAAAAAAGTATCTATTAAAATGTAAAATCATCTGTCGGTTATAATTATTCTAATTAACTCTATAGTTGTGTATTTAAATACAATTTATAGTGACACAAGAAAAGAATTTTGAAATACACTACATCCAGCATAGAAGATATACAGGATGAATCGGTACAATTTATTTTACATTTTATGTAAAATTGTTCCTTGCTGGATTGTACCATCAGTTTATGAACATACTATATAATATGTATATATTCCTACGAAACATAAATCAATGACTAATAATCACTGTCGTGGAGCTTATGCCAAGCGATGAAGATGGATTGCTGCAACGCGTTGTTCGAAATTCGATATCCTTAGCAATTACACTTATTTATTTTATTGCTGTGTAATAATTCATATAAAAAGTTAAAAACGTAATCTACTCCAACAGTAAACTCTCATCGTTTCCGGATAATCCCATGGACTATTTAAAAAATTCGATTGTTACGTATCAAGAAAAAGGTTAAAATTATAAAATTTATAAAATTTATCTGATCAATAAATAAACATATTTTAACTTATTTTTCATTAATTCAAAAACCATTAATGTTTACATATTTAAATTATAAATTATTATATTGTTTTTTAATCCTATACATATTTTTACGCTCTGAATAATCTCGTAATTGTTTTAAAAAAATTATTAAGAAATATTTTTATACATAAATAAATCAAATCTTTTAATCTGTCAATTTAGAGACACCATATCTAAAATATAAATAATCTATACACGTTATTAATTTTCAACTATCTCGCAAATTCTAGTAGAAAATGCACGAATTAAAATAAGATCGTTCTAGATACTCCTCGCTTAAATTCATACATGTTAACGGAACATTTCCGCATCAGCTTTAGATAGGAGAGCATCTTGAATTTAATTACGCACAACAAGAGCGAGTCACGCGTAATACACATTAAGAGAACTTCCAGAACTGCAAACACAAAGTTAAGTAGCAGCTAAGCAGTCTCACACGGGCTTTGTCGAATTAATCTTAACTAACTGACTCCGCGAGGTCGATCGATAGCTTGCGGAATGCTTTTGTCAGAGCATCATCGTAACACGTCAAATAACTCGTCGGGGCACGTCGTCGTCGTCGTCGTCAGCTCGAAGAGCAAGTTCGCCAGATCAAATACGTTTGTCAATTGAGAATGGGGCGTCGATTCGGAATTTCATAGTCTCGCTTCATTGTTTCGTACCTCATCCGAATTCTTTGATCTTTGTCGAAGCATAAAATTCGAACTGGCACAATAATAAAACGAATTCAGTATCTACGAAGGCAGCTTTCGAAAGATATAGAATCTCTGCGTATAAAAAAAGATAATTTTGTCGTCATTACATTTCATTTTCAATTGCAAACATTTTTTGTAAAAGCAATTAAAATTTTTTAGTTAATTCTTCATGTCCGTTCAATAATATCAAAGTAATTTTGCACGAAGGCAATATATCGGCTAATATTTCTATGTTACACCTTCATTTACTTGAAAATCACTACATGCATTTAATGCGTTCGTGTTTTAATGCATTTAACGTCAATAATGTGAATATCTCTCCACGCCGATGTTTGATATTAAGGTAAACGATACGTCCTGCGTATCTATATATATGTAGCAAGGTACGTACTTGATTGTGACGATTAGCTGAACCCGTGCCGGAAAGTTTTCCGTTGTCGGAACTTGCACGATGGCGCAGCTGTTAGAAACTATGCGATGTCGATTGCGGCAATCGACCTCGGAGAGTTCGTGCAAAAGACACGCTCAGCGAAATTACACGTCGCGGTGTACGTGTTCTTTTCTCGAATCGTTGATCCATACCGGCGAATTATATATGCGACTGGACGGTACACCGGTGACACTCACCTGGAACAAAGAAAAGAGAAATCGTACATTAGAGAAAAGAAATATCAAATGTTCGTATGGTATTTTGCTAGGTTTTCCATTTTTATCTCGATAAAAAAAAATATCACTCGAAGATGAAAAGAGAAATGTTCTATATACTACTATATAATTAGCAGAATTCTTATTCAAAAATATGAAATGGGAAAAAAATGCCTATTATTTTCAACTCTTATTTCATGACATTCTTGATTAATATAGCTAATTTCGCACAATTATTTTCGCAATGTAGTTTTTATTTTAAAGTAATATAATTCAATCCATAGTTAGCAGTTTACCGTTTTTTTCATTGATTACGATTTTTACATTAATGATATAATAGTTTTCGAATTAATATTCTAGTTAAAAATTAGATATAAATGATTAAGTAATAATTCTATCAAGAGAGCATAAACTTGATATCTAAATACTTTAATAATTTTTTAAATAACATATATATATATATATATATATATATAATTTCTCTTTTAGAAAACATAACAAAAAAGAAATATTTTAACAGAAGTCAACAAGAATCGATGTGAAAAATAATATTCCTACTTGAAATATTGAAATAACAGAATATTAATGTTTAAATAGTTAATAACTTCTATCATAACGCTCAATATTGTATCGTAGGCTTATCGCAGTTGCTGCATAATAAACTTGTGAGGCACGAAAGGGTTGTCAATCATACTGTTATACAGCAATGTGTTCATGTGCAAACAATCTATAGCCGGTGCACCGGAAGGAATTGAACGAGCTAAGAGGTAACGAAAGCGGAAAGGAATAAGAAGCGCAGTGACGTGAAAGGACTCTTTGGTCTGCAAAAAAGCGCTTCCCGTAGCTTCGCGAAGAAGATAATTTGTTGGTTCAGTGAGCTCCTATCTTCGAAGTCTACCGACACGGTTTCAATCGTCGTCACTTCGATCTCGTTGCCATAATATCCGCGCGCCCCGTGAAAGTAATCGGTTCCAATTATTGGTCTTCGAAGGCTTGTATTTAACCAGACTTTTCTTCCACTGTCCGGTACTTAGTCCAGTTCCTGTGTTTTTCTCGATTGGATATAAAAGTCGATGCCGCCCCAGGGAAACCTTGACAAGTACCGACGCACTCGAGCAAATTAATATCGCGAATCCTGAGTTTGCACGAATACTCATAAAATGCAAAGACCAAGTAAAAAAAATTAAAGTTTTTTTCTTCTAACACAAGGTAAATTATTCAATAAATTTATCTAATACTTAAATAAAGTACATTAAATAATAGAAAGAAAACGCTGTGAAAATTCATGGTATTATTATAGAAGTCTTATATAACATTTATCATTATAATATAGACTTATCATTGATAAAAGATACTATGTGTACATTTATATGTACATATTCATGCATTTAATTATTTGTATTTAACAAACGCTGATATTGTTTATAGATCAACATTAGAAGATTAATGGCTGCAATGATAATAACACATTAATTGTAAGATAAAAACGAAAATAAAAATATCAAAATTAGTATCAGAGAGAAACAGGCAGAGAGAGAGAGAGAGAGAGAGAGAGAGAGAGAGAGAGAGAGAGAGAGTCGGGGGGGGAAGAGAGAGCTTTGTTAATACAATACTAGCCATTATTATGTTTGTAATGCTAACAAATCATAAACCCACGAAAATTATTTGTTATATAAAGCTACTTGCTATTACATTTCGCATTGCCATAATAATGTGCTCATTGTTGAAACAATAACACCATTTCAACGAGAATTTGATATAAATGATATTATGAAATATGGAAACAATAAAACTATAAAAAGTAGATTACACAAAATAAAAAGATTTATGAATGCCATATATTAATAAAATATAATATTTGAAGAACAAATTCTACAAATAAATTGAAATAAATACTTCTGTTTAAAATTATAGCCAATTTACTTTCAAGAGAGTATTAATTAAGAGTTTATATGCATTATATAATAAAGTATAAAGTATTTAAGTTCTATTATTTATATTAAAGTTCTATACAATATATACAAATGCTTGCTTATAAAGAAATCATATTTATAAAGAAAGAAAAAATAATAATATAATTACACTATATAATTACACTACTTACAATAACATTTATCGTCATTTGTCATTTTTTTATTAACAACATATAATTTAATTGTATTTAAAAAAAAAGAGAGGGATTACAATTAAATATATTATTATAATATTATACCAAATTATATTTATAAAAGTAATTGAGATTAATAATGATATAAAGAATAAAGTCTTGTGCAAATCAGATATGTGTCCAATATTTGGACGTTTACCTTATAACACGCTCAATATATTCAGAATTCGGTGACGATAAGCGACAGAAGGACGATAGGATTCAGAAGGGAATTGAAATTAGGATCGAGGGAGACGTATGGCGATCACAGCGGACGAATATGATGGTCAAACAGACGTTCTACTAACTGCGTCTCTAGGATACATATTCGTACATATGAGCAAGCATTTCGACAACTTGCTCAATTAAATGCACGTCCTTCGTCCGATTAGCGATACGGCTTTGACGATCATCGGTACCTCAAACATAAACCCGTTCGAAATCGCCCGCAGAACAGATCGGTTAACATAATTGAGTTGACGAAATCGTTCATCGCGAATGATAGCGGGTGTAAAAATGTAAGAATAGCTCTTTGAAGTTGAAAAATAAAGTCTTATTTCGTAAAATATTCAAGAAGAAAAGCCGAGAGTTATGTTACATGTTTCTCTCGGTAGAATATAAAATACCGAACCGAGGCGTCTCATACGAAACTGAAATTACGAAAGTAAAGTTACGTCAGTCAGAATATAAAGTGCAAAATTAGATACGTCATCGTTACGAGAGCATACCATCCTTGCATTTTTATGACGGAAACAGTGAGAATTGTGGTGGAACATTTTCGAGAAACCGAAGATTCTACGTTTTCCGCTTTCCCGACTCGAGATAAACGACGTCGCGATATTGCGAGACTTTTCGTGATCTCTCAGCTCTCGTCTCGTCTTCTCGTGCGTTTTTCGATTTCGCCGTTTTCTGGCCGGGAGTGTCGTCTCTCTGTTCGTCTTCCCTCCTCGTCGGAGCGCCGTAGAAAGGTGAGAAAATGGAAATACGTGGGGAATGCGGCGGCAAAAGGAGAGCAATAAACGGGATTAGAATCGGCCGCGCGCTTCGCATAACTCGCCAGTATTGCATAATTGTAGCATGCACGCGTGCGTACAAAACCATGCGGCACGCGTACGCACGTGTGTGTACGCGAACGTCCTCCGCATGACTGTGCACGTGGCTGCACGATGGAAATGATATATATACGAAAGTATCTATCTCTCTCTTTCACTCATTTCTCTATCTTGTCAAATAATCTTATTACGGAAAGTAATCGAAATATTATTTTACATGTAAGCGTCACTTTGAAAAAGCGTCACTTCTATTTACATATTTTCTACAGGGAAAATAATTATTTTTCTATGCTTATATATGTATAGATATAGATGTCACAAATATTTGTAGCTAGATGCACAGATAAGTCTGTTAATCTATGAATAGTTCTGTAAAATATATTTTATACAGGATATTCTGTAATGATAGTAATGTTTAAAAATAAATTCTTTTTTAAACGAAAATTTTTTTTCAAAATATCAAGACTATAATAGTCGAGATTATAAAATATACATGAATAGACGATAATATATATATATATATATATATATATGTTTAAAAATAAAGTTTGTTGTAAAAATGATAAAGTCATTTATCAAATTATTATTAAATCAATATTACACATTTGACTAATAATATTATTCAATTAAAAGGAACTGATATGTCACATTTCATTAAGTTTTACTTATTTAAAGTTAATATTGTGTTAAGATTTATGATGTGAGATGAACCATTATATGTATAAATAATTATTCAATCCATCGTATTTTCATAATTAAAACGAGAAATAAATTTTTTGATATTTAATCGTTTAAAAATAAAAATTGTTACCTATCGATGTACTAGCAATATTCTCGTCGTAGCTCGAGATCCTTGGCACGAGAAATGTCGCAGGGGATGCTCGACACGACCGAAACGTTGGCACGAGAAGCCGAAACGATTCAGCGCAGCCAGGCCATGGATCAAATGCGGATCGAGTGGCGCGTGACAACTGGATTTCGTGGACTTCGTGTCCCCGTGAGGACGAGACGCGTTTTATTCCGCGCCGGTAGAAAGCGCGCGGTGGGATTTCGTGATTTCGTGCCGAGAAATCGGGTCCGACCAGGGGGTTGATAGGCGATGAAATATGAGGCGCCGGAAGAAGGAAAGCGCGGGGTACAGTCGACTATCACTGCAAAGAAGCAATAAAATCCGTTGACGCGATCGTGGCAGACTTGAGAGAGAGAGAGAGAGAGAGAGAGAGAGAGAGAGAGAGAAACTCACTTTTCGAGAGCTTGCAGGAAGAAAGCTAAGCGAGGGTATGTAAACGTCGCTACGGCCGCCACTAGAAGACGTGACGAGATGAGATCGCTCGTTGAATGCAAGCCCGAGAAATTTCTGGGACGTTGTCAACATACACAGTTCATCCGCGGACGCGTCTCCGGCATAACTTCGCGCTCGCTATTTCATGAGAACAATGTTGAATGTTTACAGGACATCGTGATGAAACTTTCGGTTAATCTCTGCTCGCCTCTAAGTTGTCTTGCCGTGAAATCAAGAATGCTCGGATTTCTTTGAAAGGAGTACTAGAAGTTTTGACAGGTATCTTCTGACGGCATTGTTTTGTCGAGTTTTTTTTTTTTCAATAAAAGAACAAAAGATTCGTCAAGTTTAAGTAAAATGACACTGGATAAAATTTCACTCATCTTATATTGAATTAACCTGATAGGATGTTACTTACAGTATTTTTTGCGCTAATTTTAAATCTGTTTGGTTAGTTTATGAAAAGGGCAAAGATTTGGTAACATACATATAAAAATTCCTCTACTTTATTTCTTTTGTTTATTATTAAATGTAAAAAAATGATTTGTAGGAAATAACTATTGAATTGAACATGATTTTTACTTATTACAAAAAGCTTTAAACAATAATAAATTAACAAAAATGAATAATATTTAAATGAACAATAATTTTAATTTTAAAAACCCATACATACACAACAAGCTGTTGTTAACAAAATGGAAAAGTTTTTAAAAAAAGGTATATCAGTTACAAATTGAAGATCGTACAATAAATTCTAATTCATTTTCAGAAGTAGCATAAAAAAAGAATCAATCAAAATTATCCATTTAACGAAATCATTGTCAACAGTACAATATCACACTTTTAGATGTAGATACAAGTCGCAATTATGTCCATAAGAATTCATAAACATTTAAATCAATCTTTAAATTATAATCTGTGCTACACTATACTTTCTAAAAAAAATACATAATCTTACACTTTTCTTTTTATTCCTTTATAGTTTCGTAAATTCTACGTGTATGCTTTAAATTAATGTAATGATATTCTAATTTTCATGAAAGAGAAAGAGAGAGAGAGAGAGAGAGAAAGGAATATTAAAACTGTTATTTCATAAATGTTGATTTTCCGTACAATAACGTAGTCTAGTTCGCCTTAAGGGGCATGTTATTGGACTGTTTATCCTCTACACAATACCCTAGCAAGCCCCTGCAATATCCTTTACTATGGCAGTATGCCGGTGACACGTAATAAAGTCCAGCTTGTCTCCGTTTGACGCGCTTGCTGGAGAAGCGCGATCCAACCGGGGACATGAACTTTAGATGCATCGCCATCGCAGCAAAGGTTAACGAGCGTCGAGATGCCACAGTTTGGGTATATTTCGCTCGATTAGGCCTCACACACAGTGGATTTATGAGTGTCCCCAGTGGCTGCCATTCAGGACATCGGATGCAGATAATATCCGTCATTACACAATATTCAACGAAGTTCTTATTACGTAAAGTAAAGTAAATGTTAACATACGTTTTATTTAAAGCAACAATATTACTTATCTGCTCCAATTACCGCCTTTCTCGTTTATATCTGTCTCGATGAGTGGTATATTTATAGATCGATGTCACTTGAATAAATGTTTGCACTTGAATAAACATCGTGATTAAAAAGGCTCTAGAGAAGCGACGCGAAAGTAGCATTCAGGTCGTTGTTATGAATGCTATTACAGGATCAGCGAGTGGCGCTGAAAATTATTCGTTGGAAAATGAATCGCATCCCTTTCAAACGCCCCCCAAAAGCGCCCTTCAAGATCCTGTAAGGATCCCGTCGGTTGGTCACGCGAATGAGGCGGGATATTATTCTGGCCGCGTGCTTCACGGACACGAGCCTTAAGTCGCATTCCGCGCGATACCCCGGGGTGCTTTTGTCAGATGACATGCCGGTGAATAATTCACCCGACCCATGCAACGCGATGACGTTCGCCCCGACGAGAAATCGTGACATCGTAATTCGAGCTCATGTCGGAATCCACCGTCGCCCATATTACGTTTTCAGAGAGAAGGATCGTTTATATTATCAACCCTCTCTATCGCGGAGATGCAGAATGCGGAGCTTTTCGAAAAGCGCGCCTCAATGTTCATCAAGTCGCCATCGTGCATAAAATAAGTATCTTCTTTTTTTTTCCTCTAGCAACTCCGGATCTTATGGCGTGAGTTCGCAAGGCTTGTCACGTCGTGTCGTGTTGTTCTCAGTAGAGTGGTACGCAGGTGTGCCGGAAATAGCGACGATATTGCTCGTTTATATGGCAAACATAATGGAGTATACCATGTCGTGTAAAGGTACTCTTATCTATAACATTATTGACTTCGGCATAGCTCCTTTGTCCTCTCAATCCTTATATAGTTACATAACTTTGTGTTACATTATCTGTACTTCTCGTGGTACTTTGAGAGAATTTTAATTTAATATTCGTTAAAAATTCGGAGTAAAGTCAATTTTTTTTCAAACGTCTCTTTATACATATCATTTTTCCTTAAAGGTCAAATTCTTTTCTCGAAACTTAACTCTACGCTCCATGAGTTTTTTTTATTTCAATAATCACACTAGTTTACAGATTTTGTGTAAGAATATATACCTCGATATATACAGACCGTTTCTAAGTTATTTTTGACGTTGAACCAAAATCTATCGAAATATTTCCATCAAGTCCAGTTTCTAAGAGATGTACAAAAGACATATTTTCCAATATAATAAACTTTTATTGAATTTTTTTTAGGAAACAAATAAAAAATGTTAAGCGTTTAATTTGTATTTTTTTATATGACTTTGAATCAGTTTTACACATTAGAAAGCCTGCAGTTGTAGTCTAGTACGTTTTCGTTCTAATACTCCTTGATAACATTTCCCAATTATTAAAAATCTTGATTATTAAAATTAAATCCTGATAAAAATATGTTCGCCTTGCTCATTACTTGAATTTAAATTATTCAGAAAGAAATGTTACATGTCTTAAAAATTCGATCTGATGAAATTTGATAGCAGATTCAAATTCAGTGCTCCAAAATACGTTTAAAAAAGTTGTTTTTTTGCACTGAAAATTATTGAAAAGGTCTAATTATATAAATTGAGGTAAAATAAATTAATTTTTATATAAAATGAATTCTGTGTGACTGGATATGTACCAGACATTTACACAATATTTATTATTAATCTCAAATGTTTTTTTACAATATTGTAATTTAATTATGTTTAAAGATTACAATTAAATTATAATAGATTATAATTCAATATTTAAAAAAGCATTTGAGATTAATGATAACATAAACAAATAAAAGTTTTTATAAATATCCGGATACATAGATATACATCCGGTCATTGGGGCCTTCATCTTATAATGTGGTAAACAAAAATGACATACAGTTGGCTTAAATAATGGATAGTTCTTGAGCTACGGCACATCAAAAGTGTACAACTTATGTTCAGAGAACACCTTTGATACACCATAGCTCAAGAAATATCCATTATTTGAGGCATATGTATATAACATTTTTTGTTCACCATACTACAACGCATATGAAAATCAACTTATTTCATTACTGATATACGGCAACTGATATTCCATATAATTAATGCGGAGCCTTTTATAAACTAATGTTATTAATGCCTCGACATCTCATTTAAGTCAGTTTCTTCTTAATTAAATTTGAGCAAGTATAAATCTTCAAAGATAACCGGAGGGATTATCTTTATTTGTTTTTATTTCACGTGTCTATGGATACAAGACCGTTCACATTGGATGATATCGCTAGAATCCCAAACTGGATATTGAGGGACATCGATTTTACTGAATATACTGCAAATATGCGATAATATCGAAACTGTTATGCATATTGTTCCGTTTTAAGATAGTGGCTTCATAGCAGAAAATCTCTGTCTCGAATTATCTTCTAAAATGTTATATTTAAGTTGCGTTCTTATCATTTGCGATGCAATGGATGTTGATGGTGCTAGACAACTATGCGGAGCGGAGATAAAACGTTTTATGAAAATATCTACATAACGTTGAGCGAAATACAAGAACGCGGTAAAAAACGACACTTTCTTTCGGATACAATGTATTATTATTGCGAATATAAACCAGTAAATAAAAATATCAGCTTTATTCGTTATTTCTTCTTACGTATTGCAATGCAAGTCGAATAAATTAAAACTGAAAATCGCAATTTAAATAAAATATAAAAAGTTTTTTGTAGTTTCTATAATGTTACAAACTAACCAGTAATAGAACAGCTTTTAAAATGTGTAAGAATAGAAGAATATATATCTATATACATATAGATTTTAAATAAAAAACCACTGTATAGTACCACTTAAACTCGTAAAAAATAAAAGAATAAATTAATTTATTGACATCTTCCTGGATTTCTAAACTTATTTTTATATAGAAAGAAATAATTTTGCAATTGCTTGTTCTGAAAATAAAATTTGTGCTAAAAGAAAGAAAAAGAAGAAAAAACGAATTGATTAAAAAATAGCGAAATAAAAATGTACATTACAATATTTTACCGAATGTTATTTTTCATCTGTAAAGCAATAAGTATATTTTAGTATATCCGGAATAATTTTGGTGAATAAAATACCATCTGTAGACACGATAGAATACTATACATATTTTGTATGGAAGATATTATACCGAACAAATACGGACGCGAGAGGGAATCTGTCGGGAAGAAAACGTAAACATGCAACGTAATATTTTATTGGAAACAATTCTTTTATACGGTAATACGGTCTCTTTAGTAACCTCTTGCTTGGATATTTTAGTATTGATCGGTATTCCCAGGGATCTAGCAACGTGAACGCAATTCAAGTGCTATCCAATGTGCGCCGGTCGAAGAAACAGACGACCGTATTTTCGCGAAACCGGAAAAGCGAGTTTTCTCGTATTCTCTGTCGCAGTCTCTTCGCTTACGTATGCGGCACTGCTGGGAAGTATTAAATCTCAAATATTTAATATTCTCAGATTTTCGTAACCCCGACATTCTCGTGTATTCTGTCACCAATGCGGACCAAAACGCCCACCGCCCTAAAGTGTGAAGTGTGTTACAACTAGTAGAGACATTCTTTGTTCTATGCAGAGACGTGCGATTCGTGCAAACGCGACCGGTTATAATATGTACTTATAATATAAGATACATATTCAAAAAGGAAATACAGATAAAATTTTCGTCAAGATTTTAGGCAACCAAGACAAAATGATTATTTCGTAAATAGGCTATCATTGAAAAAGAGGGAAATGATTATTGATCAAAATAAAATTATTGCTTATTTATTCGTTTATTTTAAAAGTTTTTGTAAAAAAAAATGTATTTTTTACCTCAAACTTGCAGTTTAATCAATTCTTTTTTAGCTTCGATCCTTGAGTATTAAACGAAAAATAATTACTACCACATTATTATTAACTGTGACGTTTTTATTAATACAAGTTGAGATCAAATATCAGAGAAAATATTCATGAGAATATTCATGAGAAAAATAATTATAAAATCATCGTACATGATTCTTTTCTTCTTTTTAACTAGATACAGCAGCAAAAAATAACGTCATATTTTGGCGGAAGCTGCATGAACTAAAAATATTCATCTAAACGACCTCGACTGAAAAATCTAAATATGCCGCTACAGTCAAAGTACTTTTATGACAAAAATATAAAGGCACATGTTCTTTTATATTTTTTTTCTGAACTTTTTAATTTACAGATTTCCCAGATGAATTCTACGTCATCGAAATATATCGAGAAATGTAGAAAATTGACATTAAATTCCAGCGTTATGTTTAATGCTAGCTTTCACTATTCGATATTCTCTCGATATGAAATTGCAATTGTTACGAATGAAAATAAAATATCTCTGAATGTATGTGACGGCGAAGTAATTTTTCATCGGATAATGGAATCGCAGACAGGGAACGTATAAAACGCTCGTCGTGCTCAACAGCTAGCCTGGCTGATTTGACATTAAGTTATTATTTTTAATTCAAAAATAATAAGAATAAAAAGAATTTATCGTCACATATTTTTATCTATTTTTAGCTTTAAACTCGAGAAAATACAACATAGATAAGCACAAAATTTATTTTGTCAGTCTTAGTTCATTTTATATATTGTATTATAATTGCGTTGCAATTGAATTGATTTAAAGAGATTCAAAACTCGTCTGTTTCATCGATCAAACGCAATAACTTTTGTATCAATTCTTCGTATTTATTATTTTTGCGGATTCAGAAAACCTTATTCAGAATTTAAAAATAAACAATAACAATACAGTTCGAACTAAACAAATTTATATGAAAAACAAAAAAAAATTGGAAAATTACAGGCTTCTGGCATTGATTCCTAACAATATAAGCTTTATATCAAAGTTTTATACTTTATACGTAAAAAAACAAGCTTCGTCCGGATTATGTAAAAGAGTAATATTGTGCTTTTTAGAAATGATAAGAGAAAAGATTATGTGAACATATCGTGTCACTTGTGTATACGATGTATTGACATAGTAGTATGTAATGATCTTGTTAAAGTCTGTTTTATAAATCGTATATCTATATATGTGTGTGTGTTGTAAACTGTATGTATGAAAATCGATAAAACAGCAATTATATTCTGTCGGAGTTTGGTATTCAGTTTAGAATGCCCTTAAGTTAACTGTATAATAAATAATAATAAATACACATATAATATAAATATATAATATAAATAATAATAAATATATTTGAATAAAATTAATGATTTATAAACATTTTTAAAGAAAAATTGATTTTATTAGTATAAGCGCACGAATAACAGATAAAATTGTCTCATTATTTACGATTATATCTTTCCGGTACTCAAGTGGTACAAGTGATTATTGCATCCTCGGATAGAACTATCGATTCGATTCCGCAGTCCAACCAGCACGTAGAAACCAATAATTGAAGGAAGTAGTTTGCCTTAACTATTAGCGACCAACGTATCTAACTATCTACGCTAGTGTCCGATAACGAAGACAGGGCTGGACTGTCGTTAGAATTAATATCGTCCGTTCAATTTCGATTTACCTACCTAATACATTTATCCCACTAGATATTAGATTAGGAAAATATCGAGAGGCAGAGAGAGGCAAAATCTTAAACCAATAATTCAAAACAACCGAGGAAATTGCTTGTTTAATAGACCTCTTCGTTGTACTTTACTGATCAGAAAAATAATAAAAAGAAGAATCGTACGAACATCAATTTAAAAAATTGAATATTACGGAAAGAACAATTTTGCTGAAAATAATTTTATTGAAAATTTAAATTATTCGCTAAAATATCCACATTTTTCAGCATTTCTCGTCATTTTTTAAATTAATATTTTATAATTATTTTGATGATTCGACAAAATTATTTTCATACTAGGCAAAATTTTGGATCTTTCATCAAAATCGTTTTTCTCATGTAGAATCAATTTAAAGAAATACCTATAATACACTTGAATTTTCTTATGTTAAATTCCTTCCAATTTCGATCCTCAATTGAAAATAAATTTTATATAGCAATTCAAGAAAGTATGCTCGATTATCGAGCGACATTAGTTCCTCGCTTATCAGTAGTCGCGTAGTGATAAAAGATACCTGCCTCTAGCTGATGGCACATCAGCGTACGGTTTCCATCGTGGAAACTTTAGAAGTGACGGGAAGAATGTTCGCGTCGCGACAACTTTCTATTTAAATTGGATGGGAAATGGAGAGGAAAGTGCAGAACGGTTTGGGACAGGAGGGAGGGAGAGATGTAGGCATCGCTCACGAGGGAACGATTTCAGGGTAGATTTCGTTCGCCTCGTGTTACGACCGGTGTCTCGCGTATCGACGAATGCATCGTTTAACAGAGAGCGCCCACGCACTTCAAAGAGCGTTCAGAAAAAAATGAATTTATGTCTGCCGCGCCGTTTCGAACTGAAGGTTAGCGAGATCGAGGTTATACGCCTCGGGTGTGTGTGATAAATGCGGAGTCTGAAACTCATCCCGCCTATTGCATGCCTCGCACGCGATATAACACCAAGAGAAATGTTTTGTTTCCGTCCGAATGTTCGAAAGATCCGACTATGGATAGAGGAAAAAGGGTAAGAGAGCGTAAAGAGATGAGCCTGTCTCTCTTTCTCGCACGAAACGGTGATAACGTAGAATAATTTCGCGTGAGATATAAGTATCGAGCGATTTCCCTGCCATCAGTTCGAGAAGAAATGCTATTATGAAAATCGAGTAGAGAAACTAAGGATAAATTGGACCGTAAGAGAATCGGAGAAGTGATAAGGCATGTCCTTCGTCGCGTATAACGCTTGTGAGTGCTTAACGATAAAGTTGTCGTTGAAGATTCTCATTTCCTGCTTAGATCATCGTCGAATAGATAGCTCGACTAGAGATAGAGGCGTTTGATTGATGAACGATTCGATCAAGGCGAAGAGATAAATAGCTAACCAAGCATTTTTGCTCAAGATAACAAGGTTTGTAATCTCTATTAATGATATGTTATTAAATTATTAATATGATTGTAGAAATTTCTATAGTATATACAGTAGTGGCCAAAAGATTCCGATCAATATAATTTTGCGATAATCTTTGTCAATTTATTCTTTAGTTTATATTATAATTTAATAAAATAAGTTAAAATTGTTTTCATATAAGATCAATTTAAAAATACGATATTTTAAATATTAGAATATTAAGTTCACTTATATTCATATTAAATCCTATTTGTAAAAATTCTTTATCCAAGCAATACAATAAAGTGACTGAAAATTATTCGGCACATATTTGCTTTATAAATAATTTGATTTACCTTATATTTTAAGTTTAATAAATTATTTTAAACAATTTTCTTGTAAAATCGGATTTTGAAAGTTCAGCAAACTATTGCATAAAAAATTAAATATTACTCAAATTCGATTTATGGAAAATTATATTTTTATTGCAATTTTTGTTGCCTTTCTTTTCTTGATGACAGTAAAAATGTGTTGAACAATTGAGCAATTTCGCACGGTTCTACATATAGGTCTCATTCTAAAAAGAGACATAACTTTGCAACTTCTTCCCGAGATTCTTGAATATTCCAAAATAGAGTATATGCGTGTTATTTTCACGCAGCACGAGATGTTCAGGGGAGATAGTCGAAAATGATTTCAGAATGTTCTACGGTACACTCCAAGTTCAATTTCTGCGAGAGAGGAGACTAAACTCGACGAAAGTTTCAACGAAGCGAGGCGCTTCCCTAGGCTCGCGTTTACGTGACACCCTCACGCGAAGGTGCTTTCAACTCGTTTCGATGAAACTGCCGTTCTATTATTGCTCCATTTGTAGTGCCAGAAAACTCCTGTCCTATTTCATGGAAAAACTTTCGCAAATTATCGAGACGCGCCACTGCTACGATGGCAAGTGAAGTCTGCTTTGTCGTGCCTACAATTTATGCATCTCTATCTGTTGTATTCACAATTTCCTTCAAGTATATCTCTTTTTATTCTAAATCTCTGAAGCTGACAATATTTGCACTGCTGAATTTGTGAGACTCATTTAATTTATGTTGATTACAAAGTACCAATTAATTTCACGACTCAAAATGATATAACTCATATAAAAATGAATACTAATAATAAGATTAGAATGAAAATGCTATATTTTCAAAACAAATTAAATACAAAGTCGTGGCTTATTTCGAGCTTATAATTAGACTGACTTTAAATTAATACAATTAACATAACAATACTAATTGTACTATATAAATACTATATAATAATCTAAATACATTATTTTATTAATTGTATTTAGATCATTAGATAGTATTTACATTGTAATCTTTTTATTAATATTCAATTTTATACGAGTTATATCATTTTGAGTCCTTTTTAACTAATAATAAGTTTATTCTATAATATATAATTAAACTTTATTTTATAGAGAAAATTTTATATTTAAAATTACTATAATGTTGTAGAAGCTGATAATTATAAGTCTGTTGAGTGGTACGAGATTATTGTCGTGCACGATACGATTCTTCTCGCCAAAGGGGTCGGACACTTCAAAGATTAGAGTCTTAAATAATGGTCATATATCATCGGATTTTCGATAGCAAACAATTTATATGCTTCGCGGACATGAGATCGGACTTTGACGCTGTGATCTAACGATAATTATCTCAGCAACTAGCGTGGACAAACGTGACACCACCGTGATGAAGATCAAGCGGATCGCGGCGTCTGTAATCCTTTTATCGCGTTTATCACGAGTTGCCGATCCACCGTCGCTTCTGATTGGTCGAGATCCACCAATCGTAGATGAGTACGAGGAGGATCGGTCACACAAAATTTC
The DNA here is from genome assembly GCF_000204515.1 of Acromyrmex echinatior. The sequence continues at coordinate 320,715 of NW_011627473.1, read as the reverse complement.
GAGAAGTCAGTCTTTCGAGAGAACACGAAGAAGTAGTAACTCTGTCGATCGAACGCGAGTCCGTAAGTTTTAAGGTGCTGAAGTTATTTTCAGTCCGATCTTAGTGTTCGCAAGTATATCCTTGCGACTCAGGATTTTTCCCTAGGCGTCGTCGCGAGGTTATCGTGAACCAGGGCTTCAACCCCCAGGCGTATGCGCGAAAATGTCCGACTAGGCGACTCAGGGTGACAGCCTCTAGGCGCATTCGAAATAATATTAACAATAATCAAGTGATAAGTAACTGAGAAACTGTACGATAAACAGAACAGTGTACATAGACAATAAGACAATAAACAATTCTTTTTCAAATTGAAACTACAGTGATATTAAGGTTATTGCATTGACGTGAACAAAGTCTAAATGCTACAGCTATTTTTTTAAAAACAATAATGCAACGTAATTTTTACATTTTTTCATAGTAAAAATTTTTTATTACAAAATTAAAACTTGTTGAATAAAAATTAGTATGGTAAAGATAAATCAAAAATATATACCTAGCAAATTTTGTTTGTGTATCATAATAAAAATTAACTGTTTTCATGTTAGAATATGACTTAAGCACTTGCTTTTAACAAAAATTACTTTATTTATATAATAAAAATTAGTATTAGTAAAAGTTATGTCGGAATCATGTTGTGATGGTCCATCGAAAATGCAAGACATAATAAAGTATAATTTAAAATTATATTAAAACTTAATATTAATTTACTCCGTGTATAAAACTGTGTTAAACTTAATTTTCTCCATGTATAAAATTAAGCAAAGAGATTCATATTTTGTCAAAGTGACTCTTGTGTTTGTAGTGTTTAATATTAAATTTATTGTAATAGCAATAATTCAAATTTGCAGATATAATAAAGAATATAATTGAGTGGGTGGTAAGTCTAACCATAGATCCACTGTCAACTGAAGGTTAATGCCACGTATTTAAATTAATATGTAGATTAAATTAATTCTCTAATTGCTCTTCATCTTTTTTTAATTCTTAAAACTAAAAGAAAATAATAAGTTAGTTCAAACAAAATTAAATTACATTAATGGAAACGGATATAAATGTGTCATGTCACACATGTACTAAGCAACAGAATCTTTTATTTCTAATATTGCACAGCTTCTTCACATTCAAATATATATTTGGAAGAAAATTGTAATTTTAACTGTTTGAAGGTATTTAACACGCAGAAACGGTGATTTATCTTGGATATTCACGGAGATTTCTAGCGTCGATTGTAATAAGAGCTGCTTCGAGCTCTTTGTGCTCTTTGGAATCGTTCTGCCTCGCCAGAAAAGAAACCCATCGCGATGACATCAAGGATACGCTCTTTACGTACCCCCTTCCGTACAACCTGAATCGGGAGTCTTTTTCGCGCTCAGTCGGGGAACCGTCTCATTTCCGGTCGCCTGATCCCTTCGCTTTGCGCCCGAATGACATGTAAAGAATGAAATCCACAAGAGAATCTTAAACCGGCACCATGGCAACGCATCGCTATTTCGGCACGGTCGGCTAGTTTCCAAAGTTTTTGCGCTCGAGATCACGACGAGCAAGTTTTGCTATATAGGAAACGAAATCGAGCTTATCCCGCGATAAAAGAGAGATCGTAAGGCGCACATAAGATTTCCATATGCTGTTACATCGAGTGGACAGAAACGGAATGCAGTCCTTAACAAATAGCGAAATATACAAAAAATGCAATTGAATTGTTTATGTAAAAATACAAGATGTTCTAGAAATCGTGATAATACAACCCGGAAAAAGACAATTCCTCATGTAAAAGTAAGGCAAAAATATAAAATAAAATGTTTTCGTATAATAGAGCTCTGTTTAAAAAAAAAGTTTGAATATTCAATGTACTTGATTAGTCACAATCTATTTGTTTGACTCTGATTATTCATCGTTATATATATAATTATATATATAAATATATATATATAAATATACACAATATATCAATTTGAATTTGGTGTAGATAAGTAAATGCAACAAACTCCAATATTTATTTTATTAATTGAAAAAGTTCATAGTGTTTATTTAAAAATTTTATTCGATGTTTTCACTTTACTTTTATATGAGGTATTATCTCCTTCCTAGTTGTATATATGGAACTACAATTTTCGAAACATGTATAAAACATGTCACACTAAATTAAGACAAAATAATTTTAATTTTAGCGAATAAACTATCAAGTATTATAGATCATTCTAAGTATACAAGTTTATTATAATAAAGTAAATAAAGATTATAACAAATATTATAAATGATACCCATTTAAATTAAATCAGCTTCTTATTCGCGATATGTGCGACACAAATTCAAAGACAAGACTCAATGTAGTCGAAATTTGCGTTAAAATATTGAACAAAATGACATTAAACTCTCATTCTCTCTATCCATTTATTCTGATCTGGTAACTACTCACCGCGACGTCTTTCAGCCCCTAAATCGTGATATACATGCAAATTTTCCGTAGCCAGGTCTACAAAACGGACTTTTGCCCGCCATTACGACGTCGGATATTGAATATCGTAATGCAGTACCTCCGTTCTGCTCGGTCGTATACCAAGAAGGAATCGAGCTACGCCCACACAGAATTTCTGGAGAAACTTTACGTTCTTATAACGGGTGTCTTGGACATATCATGGAAAATTTAAAGAATAAAAGTATATATATATATATATTATATATAAACAGAGTATAATTCATAATTTTTAAAAACTGTCAAAAATATATTCTAACATATAAAACCTGAAAAAATTATTCTACACAATATATAATATATTATTGGATTATTATTCCCAGATTTGTTTAAACTGCACCGTGCCGTTTGGAAATAATAAAATTACTAAAGAAAATAATTTCCTATTATGAATATTGATCATCTGGTTCAAATAAATTGTTTTAACTATATAAAGTGGAATAGTTTAGCAGCCATCGCAGAGGTTTCAACGTATACCCTATGCATTGCTATAAGCGATATATTCATTTCATGGAGTCTACAGCAGCACGTATATATATCGTTGTTGACCTTTCTGCATCCATACGCTATAAATTCAGAAACAAATTTTTGCAGGACATCTCGATTGAATTCCTGTATGTATCGTGTGTCAACAGTTTCATAACCGAGACCAAAAAGTGGATAGAATGATTTCACAATGATTATTAAATTTGATCTATTAATCCATACAAAACGATGATTTCGTCCCTGATCTCTGGTTCCGAAATTATGCGCACAATAGCGATGACGCCCGTTTGTCCTTCTACCGTCGTTACATAACTCCATAACTACAGCGCCGGCTGTAAATTTGAACTGTCTTGGGCACGAATAGTTAGAGATCTACACCGGCGTCTTGCTGCTGAAATCGTCGAATGGTCCGACCATTGTTACCAAACGATAAATCCGTTTATCAAATCTACGTTTAAAATAAAATTAAATTTCGATTGAATTTTGTTATGTAGAGCATTGTGTATATCCTGTCAGTCAGACATATGAAAAACACCTACAATAACAAAAAAATTTGAGTGAGAAACAAATTTATTAAAAGTTATAGATTAATATAGACGACAAGAGATTTAATTGGCTATAACCAATGTATGAGTGGTTTCTGCAAAAATAAAAATCATACTATTTTCTTCTTGACATTTTGGCATAGATATGACAACTTTTTAAAAGGATAAAACATATTTTACAAATAATACATTTCTTTCATAAAATAACTTTTAATTGTATACAATAAATTGAATCGCAGAATACAATAAATATTTTGTATGTAAAGATAAAAGATAGATCAATATTCAATTATATCTGTGTTGTAATATATCTGCAAAAACCGGAAATATCGAGAAGAGAAAGGTAATAGAGGAGGATAATGTAACAGTAGTGTTACAGATTTAAAGTTTTTAGTTAATACAAATGAAATAATACCAATTAATTTTTAACATTCAATTAATTTTTTAACAGAATGGAAAAGTTCTTATAGTAATGTTGAAACAATATCATTTTGAGACAAAAAATATATTGAAATAATGAGTTATAATAAATTGCACTCCAAGAAAAGTATAAGATTTTGAGGATAGACTGTCTAAAGATTGAAAATTAAATAACTGTTAAAAATAAACAAAAAATTTTCTTAAATGTATGGCTACATTTCTGACTATATTCCTCAATAAAATCTAATTCTCATTTAACTATTTTACAATAGTCTTTTTAATACAACAGTCGAGAGAGAATTAGACTTTATTGAGACATACGAACAGAAATACACCACACATTTTTAAGAAAAATTTTCTTACTCATTTTATAATATACTTAAGTATCGCTTGCCGCTATTGTATGTACCATAGAGATGTACTTATAGAGATAAGATCTTTCTGTGCATTATTTAATATTATGCAGAATTGTAATCTAGAAAGATTGACTCAGTTCGTGAAATGCCTGGCGTATCCCTGGCGTACATCGAATCCGTTCAAGAGAGAACAGGCAAGCGTGAATATAAAATAAATATGTTCGCTTCCATTCGGGAATTTGCTTTTGTGCGAGCGCACCGACGCAAATGTCGATCTGTGCACTTGTCCAAGCAAACAGAATTTGACTGCGGCGGCATAGCCCTGCATGCGCGGGCAAACTTTAAAACCGGACGAACTATCCGCAGACTGTCTATCCACCTCGAAGTGGGCACGAACAGATCGCGAATGGAAGGAGCACTTCACTGAAGAAGTTGGAAAAACGGTGCCGCGAGTAGAAGATGTTTACTCCTTCGTTTCTCGACTCGGCACTTGAACGGTACCGACAGTATTCCACGCTAAAAATGTCCATTTCCAGCGATCGCCGTGTAATTTTCTCGCGTTCCGCTCCGCTTCGAAACGTTTACGAGTTTCGTGAAACGATGTACTTACATTTCGCTGAACGATTTCGGAGAGCGGCATCAAACGCACGAAAATTGGGTTTCCCATAATACTGTGCACGAGCGAGAGTTTCTAATTTATTTATTGGTTCCGCGAATAGTTTATAAAATTTTATGACAGAGAGAAAATGCAGAATTTTTATTTTATATTCTTATACGATTTTATTTTATATTCTTATATTTCAAAAGGTCAGGCACTACTGTGATACGCGCAATTAACGTCTCGTGTAAAATTTAAAAGAAAGATAATGATACGTTAAAAATTTAAAAGAGTTTTTAATTTTATCATACAAATCCTAGAAAACGCGAACTTTGTTTCTATATCTCTCGTATATCATATTTCTCATTTATACAAGAAGAAGGGTAAACCGCTAGGGAATTTTGATATAAGAGGTCAAGTAGGAATTAGCGAGTATTACTTGAAGAGAAGGTTATAATGTAATGAGAGTGCAGAAATTCTCATTTCAGTAATACCTGCTTAATCTTTCGGTCGACAACGTACTTGATAAATTTTACAAAATCCTCGGTTTTAAAGAAACATTATAAAGCAGCTCCAAGTATAATCACAGAACGAGATAACAAATGGAACAATCAAAATTAACATTAAAATTATCAATTAATAATTAAATATAATATTCTATTATAATATTAATTTCAATCTGTTAATATTATCAGCTTTAATTATTAACGTTTTTAATTTATTGCAGAATAATATTATTAATTATTATCATTAATTAAAGAGACTCGGAGAGTAATATGATAATATCAATTTTTTAAATAAGATTTATCTATCGGGATATCCTTCACGCATTCATTAACTAATTACGAAATTATCTTCATAATCATTATTCACATTCGATGTGGATAATGTGAAAATACTTATGTAAAAATTACTCTATTTTCGTAGGAATATCATATGACATTTGATCTACTTTACAATTGAAAACTCATCGCATGAAAGTATATTGGCTCTATCATTTTTCATTTAATAATTTCTTATAATTATTCTGATCAATTTGTTGCAATTGATGTTGATCATGGCATCAAAAGGAAAATATGTACAAAGAAAAACATAAAAGATCCGGAAAGGACGAATAAATATATACTTCTAATATATTGATTGTTTCATTTTCTCGCGCGTCCATATTATTGAAATTCTTACGGCTTAAAGCGCATTCATTCGCTTGACCCTTACTCTCGACAAGAACAATTAATCAATAAAAGCCCTAAGCCATCAAGCTGGATCCTTAATGCTTAAATAATTCTATGTGAATTTATAAGCCATATCCCATCCTGCAAACTGCGCGCTGAATTTAATTTTCTGTCTTGAAACGCAATCCTAACAGAACTAGAGCAGTAATATCACAAATTAAAATGACAAGTAATTTAATATATTGATGCTTACAGATATCTTAGAAGATCTTAATAATAACACGATATGATAATAAGTATCAAACCTGTAAATAATTTTCTTGCAAAAAATATTACCTCGAAGAACAATTAAGTTGCCAGAAAATATGGAAAATGGCATGAAAGAAAATATCGAAATGCTGCCTCGACCAACCGACATCCTGGCCCACGTTCATTCAATGTACGCCCATTGTTGGGGTTCGATCACCCCGGGGGATCCGCTTCTCCGCCCAGCGTTCTCCATACAGGCAGAGGTAGGAGCCATGAAGGCATATAGCGGTGCATATACGAGCTGATACAGGTGCATGGACACCGATGCAGTCGACTGCGAATCGCGGGGGACAATCATCGAGGGGGTTCGTGAGCAAGGGATCGGCACCAGGGTAGCTTTCGAGATCAGGTAGGCAGGTTGACAGCGCCAATAGAAGGGTAAGAGGGATCGGAGGGCGATCGTTCTGCAGCTGGATGGCTGCTTTCTGTCGACGAGCATTGTCGGCGCATTGACTTATCGACCGGGGGATACGAAGCATAGCTCTGCGCTACGATGGATCGCGGTTATGTCCGTTGTTGCGGTATAACGAGGGTCGCCCTTATCCCGCATCCCTTATCCATCCCATCATACGTCTATCTTCGTTGCAACTAGGCGTCAATGTTCGTCATTACTTGCCAGCAAAGACGAGAGTATGTCTAACTATGTCTCCAAGTGAGAGTAAGATCTTGTGGGTGATGTAGCAGTACTTATCCAAATCAATGGTATCGTCGCGGTTTACGTAATAACCGTTTCTATACAGAATGTCACTAAAATGTTTAGCCAAGCTACCAAAGGATATATATTTGACTTAATAAAGGTTATTTTAATTCACAGTTTTCTTTTAACTAAATACAGATCTGAAAATAATTTTGTTGGACTATTAAAATAATTATATAGAACTACTTGTTGCAAATACAATTTTTTTGCATAAAGCTTGAATTTTTTACACAATTATTTTGGTAATTCAAATTTTCATCTCTGTATCCAGCTAAATCTTTATATACTTCAGCAAAATTATTTTTCCCATGTAAACGATTGAAATGTTTCTTGAGAATTAAGCTTGGAAATAAAGACAAATTCGTACTTCATATTTATTTCGAAGTCTATTATTTCAAACAAATATTGATTTAACAGAAATTTAGTTGTTTTAATTTATGAAAACTTGCATTAATATCCAAGTTGTTACTAATAATATCATTTTTTGCTTTCTCCATGAAGGATTACTAATTTACCTACGTAATACATATTTTAATTGAGCGAAAATGCATTTAATTGGTTCTACATCACCAAAGTTTTTGAATTAATCCGTAAATGTTTACGCAATATCGGTTCGAGCGGAAGGCGAAGTAAATAGAACGTCATCATAGCACCATTCATTGTCACACGTCGCGCGGCGATGTTTGCAAATGTGAAAATCTTTAGACACGTGTCACGTCGGAGCGTGTCGCGCAGCGTGGAAACAACGTACTTATAGCCCATTAAAATGGATGTAAAACAAGGGATCGTATATGCATGATACCGCGCACTGCGGCACGGTATCGCATCGCATGTATCAAGTGGATTTCAAACTTAAATCTGCTTTCACCTTACGCGCATGTCTAACACAACGACGAATTCGTGCCGTTGCCTAGTCTGAGGTAGAAATACGAGCAGACTCTTCGAAGCTTCTTCTATAAAAAAAATACAAGAGAATGAATAAACCAAAAGTATATTTAAACTAAAAGTAATCGTAAAAGAATCGATGCGATCCATTATGTTTAAAGAAATAAGAAAAAGACAAAAGGGGAAAAGATATACAAGATATACAATTCTACATATACCAGAGTAGTATGAAGATATGCCATGTATGACCTAATAACCGTGTCATATTAAAGAACTATTAAGCTTACTTACTTATTTATTAAATTATTTACTAAGCTCACTGGGAGATAAAAATTTTTCTATGAATGCACGAAAGGGATTACAAAATTTAATTGTCAAATTTGTTTGATATTTATAGCAAACAAATTTGTATAAATATTTTGCATTTGTTGTAAATAATTTTTATAATGTACAAAGAAGAATAAATATTTGTTATACATGCAAATAATTTGCGATTTCTATATTTGTAAGTAAAATTTGCCGTTATGGCGCAGGATTAGCGTTCATAGCAAATTTTTTCCTTCTGTGCTTATTTATTATTTATTACTTATTTATCGGATGATATAGATCATCAGGTAAAAAATAGTGATAAAATAATTAACAGAAAAGTTTATCGGTTCTTTAATAAAAGAATTACGCTACTTTTATTATTTAGAGTTCTAGATATATATACCTTATTGTTATATTATACTTTAAAGTAACTACTGAACTCCGTGTTACAATTTCATGTTGTACTTCAGAGTAGTTACTTATACATAAACACGTTTATATCAATGTGTATCTTACAAATATAAACTCTACTCAGCAGTCTGTTACTGTTAAAATATGCTCCAAGTCATAATGCGTTACAAGTCGTACAAAAAAGTTGATATTCTAATTAAATAAGGGAGGGTTTGTATTCGATCAACGCGCATCTTAACGTTTGAATATTTTTGCGTGAATTTATATATGTATCTGATTCTGCAAAAATATTGCCTCTGCCAGGATACGAACTCGGATCTCTCGTATTCCGTACGACTATCGATATCACCATTCGACAATATTTTTTGCAATAAATTAGTAAGAGATTAAGATTCTCATTAACATCAGATTAATTCTTATAAAAATCCTTATTAACATAAAAAATTATTAAACTACTTGTCAATTTAATAAGTGATGTTGAAAATGATTACTACTCTGGTTTTGCTTATGATTACGTTTCAAAATCAAAAAAGATTTCGGCGCGGTTTGCAAAATCAGATATGTGTATGTATACACATATATATAATAAATTCACACAGAAATATTTAAGCAATAAAATTCGCTTTGATCGAATATAGAATTTCTCTTATTTAATTAAATTTATTCTCTCATCTGTTCAAATTCATATCATAATTTAAAGGTCGATATTATTATACAGAATATAAAATTTGATATAGCAAAATTTGATACTGTATTTGTTTTTTTTCGTAAAATGAAAGTTGTTCTGATTTGTTTTCAGTCAACTTAAATATTTATAATTTCCTAAATAACTTGCATGTGTGTCAATGTATATTAATGTATCATTTAGACTTAACGAAAAATGATAATAATATTTCATTGACAGGTAATAAAAACATCAAATATCCAAATTTTCTTCTCTATAATGTATCTATGTAAAATCAGTTGAGTTTAATTATCGGACATAGCATTTTAATTAAAATTTTACTAAAATTTATGCGCAAAAAATAAAAAATAAAACTGATTCAAACGCTAGATATTTATTCGCGTAGATTTCCTGACGAAAATAACGTTCAAATATAATTCTGGAATTCAACAGATACGTAACTGAATGTAACAACGGAACACGCCTATAGTGTCACGATAACGAGGTACTCCTCCATCCGCTCGTCTATCTGTCTCAGTTCTATAACTGCAGCTAGCAGACAGAGGCGATGCACGTCATTACCTGCTGCTGTCAACGGAATATGTCTGATGTCTCTCTGAGAGGAAGGACGAAGCGTACGGAGAGGACGTGGAGGATTCCGGGTCCGTGCTGACAGGATTCTGTAAATAAGGCTGCCCTACCAGTACAATAGTCATCGATGCTTCGATGATCGATGGAGAGGATTGCCGATTGAAGGACCAATCTCGACGGGGATTCAATTAATCTGCTTGTTGCAGTTAAATATGATTAATTGATTCAAAATAAAAGTGTGTATAAAAATAATATATCGTGTGCCATTATTATGCCTGTAGGATATGAGGAAACAACATTTACTGGAATATCTCTTAAATTAAACACATTTTTTACTTCAAAAGTAACAAAACTAAAAAAATTAAGTATCCTAAAAAAAGAGAAAACTATTTTTCAACAGATTAATTATTGATTAATCAAATAATATTAGCAAAAAGGATATATTCTTAATTTAATAAAATGCCATTTTTTATCATTTTCGTTTCACACTTAAAAAAAAATCACTTTTTTGGGGTTTTTATAACGTTTTGATGATTTTTTTTATAAAATTAAGTTAATTCACTTAATAACTGATAGAGTAATGTTTACCTAACTTATTCATTAATATAATAACTCGAAAAATCACGTTCTTTAAATCGTATCATTTTTCAAATAAAGCAATTTTTAATAATATATATTTTTAATAATGTTGAAAATTTAACACCGTTTGACTTAACATTTAATTTTCTTATAAGATCTTTTTATATGTAACGTGAGATAAGAAATTCGTTACAGATCTCCAATCTGTTTATCGTTGCTTAGATACAACTTACATTTATCTCGAACGAATATAGAGTTTGTAAAGAGAGCGATAGATATTTTCCTTTGAGTTGGCGCCGTGGTTGCTATCTCTATTTCGCGATACACTCTTCGGTTTCGTGGAGTCGATAACACCGAGGAAGTTATATGCGGATTTCTCCCTCGCCCAGTACCTGATAGGGATAAAAGCAAGTGCGGGTGGTGTTACACAGAGAGCAAAGTTGTCGTATTTTCCCAGGGAAACGACACGCAGCTCCCGTGCAAGTAACGACGATGATAACGGGAACATCAGTGTTGGCTTGGAAATTTTAGCTCGGAGATTACGAGTTAGCTTATCTAACGCGATAGAAATGCGGGCAATAATTTTTCTTCTTATTTTAATCACTCTTCTGTTTATCATTAAAAAATAATTCCGACATTATTTGCTATTCTGTTCGTAAATTGTAAGCGATGTTGAAGATGCAGAGTTAAAGAAGAAAGCAAACGCTCATTATTCTGACTTTGGAATAAAATCATAAATTCATATTCTATTGTATATAGTAAAATTGTCATCAAAATAATTACACAGCGTGAAATGGATTTATATATTTATTTTTAACTATAAACGACTTGTTTATTGATGTATATATTCTAAGAAGTTCATCAGAATGCCTCAATCCGAAAATACTTAGTCACCTAATTTTTTTTTTACGTATACATTGTGATATATTTTATATATTGGGATACATTAGCAGGTATTAGTAGGCATTACTGGACATTACAAAAACATTAATGGGGATTACTTGTGCATTACTTGAGCATTTCTGGGTGTTAGTAGACATTGGTGTACACAATTTTGGTCAGTGTTTACCTCTTGTTTCATATCCTTATTAAAAGTATTATTAACAACATATTGTATACTATTATTTTTTTATTTATTTGAAAACATTATGGATTTTATAAAATATTCAAAACTTTATAAAAAAAGTATATATAAACCAAACAAATATTAAATGAAATAAACACATTAAATAATTTATTACGATGGTATTTCTAAAAAAGTTAAATTTAATTAAAACGATTTTAATTAATGTAATATTTTTTTTATAAATTCACAAGAAAATTATTAGATATGAAGAATCGTTATGATTATGGTTTTATTTTGAACTCACATGTTGATGATATTTCATATTTTTTTATTGCGAGTGCATATTCTGTAAAGTATAGTTATTAAATATAAATAATACAATTAAATAATAAACAATATTTTAACAATATTTTAATAAACAATAGCAATAATATTTTACATTTTTCTTCGCTGGGTAAAAACACACCAGGTGACTATTCCCAGGTCGTTCAAACAAAAATTTAAAATAGGAAAAGAAAAAATGTTAGTATTTTTTTAATTATGTCCTCTGATAAATATTCAGATGAGATGCGAATGCCAGTTCGCGCAAATTACTTCAAATATTAACGCGAATAAATTATTACAGCTCGCAGTTTCTCCGACCGGACTAAAATCGCCGTATCATCCGTTTGAGAGAGTCTCAAGATCGTATCTTTGCAGCGCAGTACTCCTTATACCTAGATATCTCGCAAAAGGTCGCCGTTGAAGCGCATCCCTTCGCGTACGAAGTCTTTATTCCGTCTCTGCTCTAGTACAGACCGAAAATTGAGTTTCAAGTATCCTTTCGATTCCCCATCTACCTCGGATGCGGATTAAATCCCAGCGGAATCACCGATTGCCGGAGGGAGGTTGCCGGATACGTCAACGTTATATTTCTAAACAGGGAACAACATCTCTTCATGACGAACGGGGGGGAGAATAACGAAGAGGAGCGCGGAGGAAACGCGCGCTGGATCGTAATGGAATTTGGCCTCTATCCGAAGGAAGATAAAGCTTTTCCTTCCCTGATCACGGGGAGGCAGACGACGAGCAAGCTGTAACAATCGGCTGTTTCGATAGAGAGAGAGAGAGAGAGAGAGGGGGGGGGGGAAGGGAAGAAGTCAGTAATCTAACCGACGCCGGTACCAAGACCCGATAAACGAAAATTACATTCGAAGTTTTCCGTACAGCGCGACCTGGGAAGCGTTTAATTGTTTCTCCATGTCGTGTCGCAGCGCGTCGCATAGTTCCCTCAAACCTGTAAATTCCACCCGACAATGCAATTTTCTCGGGCGCGCGAATCGAAATCTACCCTCCCGTACTCTCAGCAAAGGAAACATGAAGAGACGGTCGCGCGAAATGTATATTAACAAATGCCATGTCGGAATAAGAATTCTCATTAATTTTTCACTGTAACGGCGGAACATCAATATTACTCACAACTTAATTTCTCGTCCTTTTCCTCGTGGACGAATTTGAAGTTCTATTAAGGGACGAAAAGCTGCCAGATACCCTAACATGTTATTCTTAAATGGAAAACGTAATCTTCTCAAACCCGTAAATCCCTCGTGTACTTCAAAGCCATTATAGTTTACAAAGGTGGAACAGCTTGTTTCGGAATGACAGGAAAAGCAATGTGCGCTCAATTTATGTCGTAAATAAACTGCAATTCTCGCTGTTTATATGCGTACACGGAAAGAACGGATTTTGTTTAAGTATCTACAGATTTAGCTCGATACAGATCCGAAAATAATTTTGTTAGACTATCAAAATAATTACATAGGATCTCAAGAAATGCGAAAAATATTGACTGCTTCTAGCAACCAGTTTGAGTGTCCTAACATAATTAATTAATAACACATAATTTTATATTTTTGTACAAAATTATTTGAACTGTATCTAGCTAAATTTCCAGATACTTCAATAAAACCATCCTTTTCATAAATACATACTTTTCTAAAAATGGCACCAATATTAACAGTATTAATTGTTCTATCAATGTATGGATATCCATATATCGAATTTTAAATAATAAAAAATTTTATATTTGTGTGAATTCGTCAAATTTTGTTATGATGCCTGAATTCCCACTCTTCGAACAATAAAGAACAGTTTTCCACAGATTTTATCAATAACTATTATCCTTATTCTGTACTCTTAACGACATTATTGGTATCTTCACATTGTTATTACAATTTTTTGCCATGTAGGTATGAAATCTGCGCAAAGATAACGTAACAATACAAACACTGCCGTTAAAAGTTACAGAATAATAACAATCCTTAATCTCATTTTCACTTTTATATCTTAGCGGAAATCTCGTGTAACGTGATAATGAAAAAGTGAAAAATTATGCATTGACAGAAGGATTAAACATAACAGCTGACTATTATAATTTATTTCTAATAACTTATTATTTCCTGCCGTACACAATAGAATATTTCGCGTCTGATTCATAAACTATTGAGAAGGCATCAATCCTCTGATGCGAGTGCACTATGAATAAAACAGAACAGAAAGATCGTAACAATTCAAAGAAATAGCGCGATGTTACGCTTATGCTCACTTGCTTTCGATATTCGTTTATATTCGCGATCGCGGATGAAACGTGAGATACTTGCGCGTATTTTCGCTCCACGTGCAAGTGGATGGAGCGGAATCGGTTATCGCCAGCAAAGCGCTCGGAAAATCCATCGTTGATCGCTTTTTGGTACGGGCTACTGGCCGATTCTGCACCGAGGAAATGAGTTTCCCCGGGTCGACCTACCGTAAGCTACCGTAAGCTTTTCTATTTCCCACCGTTCTTCTTCCTTCCTTGACAATCCTGTGTGCAAGGAAGATTTAAAAACGGTCATGGCGTGACCGTGAAATTCAATACACACGGTGGTGCAAAAATGTCCAAATCTATAAATGAAATACTTTTGAAGCTTTCACGGGTATTTTCTTCAGCGATAATCTGAAAACCCGTTGGCACCTATGAATATAAAATGACCGTAAGGTAAATCTATAAATTACAATACAACTCAATAGAATTTACTTCAAGTATTTTTTTGCTTTAATGCTAACCAATTTTATTTACTGCGTGATAAAAATATAGATATATAAAGGTCTTAAAAGTTATTCGTGCTTATACAGTCTTGAGAATAATTTAATTTATTTCACTTGTAAGATAATCATTTGAGTGGATTTGTTATAATCCTAACTTTTTACCCGATATTTTTTACTTTCAGGAATGTAAAATGTATCTTAAGTTAAATAAAGAAAAATATCTAGAATATTTTTTCTAGTTTTGTAAGATAAAAATTATTCAACCATTTTTATTCGTGCAGACTTAAATATATACAAAACATTCAAGTTTATGTAAGGTTTGAAAGAAATACAAAATATTGAAAATTTTGTTATTATACACATATGCATCATTTGTTATCTTTCTGAAAATATACGCGTCAAATCATAAAACATTTGCACGAAGACTTGCGCTTCGGTCACTTCGGATATTTCTCTCGCAAGTGATTCAATTGTACAGATTTTCCCATTAACAGTGATTGAATTTTTCATCAAGCAATTGCACAATGCAAGTGTTTCAGCGACAGGTATGGTCGATTCCCGAAAAAAGCCGGCGCCAATTTTGATCTCGGACAAACGGGATTTAAACGAATATCACTGACACGCGGAAGCACAACTTAATGGAAAAAACGAAATATCGTTTTCGGTGCTTTAATGGACGTGCGTGAGAGATGAATTGGGGCTGCGCGTGTTTCTTATTGTATGAACAGCTTGCGAAACAGCAAGACGATGATTAAAATCCATTATCGTCCCAAATGGCAGCCAATTTACGATTGGGAGTTAGTTGCAGCTCCGCTCGCGTTTCTAAGAACCGCTCGGTTTCGATTCGAAATAAATCGGGCCATCGGAACTTAGCTAGATCGCTAGAACCTGACTGAGCATAACGTGTAATGGGATTAAGATCGTCGCTCTCGTTAATCCACTTATACGAGACACCCTATGAAACCCAACGAGACGTCACCCCTTCTTCTGAGCCTAAACCCATTACGCGAGTATATGCATCTATGCACCCTCGTCGGTGAAGGATTAGGTACGCCCGAGATTCTGAGAGAAAATAATATTTAGGAAACTGGCGCATGTGTGTATGGCGTTCTCGTTAGGGACAACGTTCATGAATATAAATCTCCATGTGCGACGTTTTAGCAGTAATCCTCTATCGATGACACACACATAGGAAACTGCGGTTTCTCAGCGAGATCGCTAACACAAGATTGCTTTTAGAAAGCAGCTTTGATCGTATATGGCAATTAACTATATAGTGTTGTAAAATAAGAAAATATGTAGTTTGTAATATTATTTACATAATTAGAAAGCGAAAAGAAAACTCGGGCACAATTCAATGAAAAAAATATGTAAATCGCGTTATTGTTGACTGATAAAGTAAAGTACGAAATGAAATTTGTATCGTTTTTCTCTTAATTTCTTTCTGCGATAAAAATTGCGATAAATAATTTCTAATAAAAAGTTAACGATTACTTGATAATTAACAATAACGAATAGTTGAACTAAAGACTCTTGTGATTTAAAATAATCAAAATAATAAAATTAAGAAAAAATCACAGACAATTAAGAATTCATGCGGTAATTGGGGCGTATAAAATTTAATAACCATCCTCAGCGGTGAAAAAATAATCTTTATACGTCTTAACGTAGTCAGTTAGTGAATCTATGCTTCCACAAAATAACACACGTAAGCCCATCACTTGTTTGAGTGAAAATCTCCTCTGTATTTAATTCCATAGGGAATGTCTATATCAATTAATAGATTTTTATGAATTGCATTTTATGGGCTTGCGTGTGTTGTTTTGTGGAAGCACAGATTCACTAACTGACTGCGATCTTAATAATAGTCAAGACGTATGAAAATTATTTTTCCACCGCTGAGGATGATCCCAATATAGGACCGAAACGTTGGGAAACTTTGTATTTGATTGATTACATTATATGGATGTTTAATTAATTATTAATACGTTTGAATTTTATACGCACCAATTACCGCGTAGACTTTTAATTGTCTGAATTTTTCTTAATTTTATTGTTTTGTTTATACTTGATAATTAACGCTGTTAGATAATCAGATAATAATTATCATAACTATCCCTACATACATTTACATGCGAATAACGTCGGATAAATCAGAGAAAAACTGATCAGACCAAATCGATAACTGGGCGATGTACATACAAAGCGCAATTCTCGTTTTGAACGTTATTCGATATCTCGAAATCGTGATCGGATATGGGAATTGAAATAAGCGTAGTTCTCAGAGAGAAAGAGGGAGAGAGAGAGAGAGAGAGAGAGAGAACTAATTGACTCGCTCTGCTCACTTTATGCACATCTACACATCAAAAATATCCGTTAGGATCTCTTGCGTCTATCATTTTCAGTTCTCCGCCAATTAATTACAGCCAAGCTAACTACAGATCCCACAAAAGCAGATCGCGTCGTCTCGTTTGTGCCAAGCTCTCTCGCGTACCTTTTTACCGGCTCTCTTCTTTCACCCGCACGGATTATCCCCGTGATAACGAGGGGAGAGGAAAAGACCCCGAGACTTCTTTCGCCAGCAATTATTCCGAGAAAATGGATTTCGCGATGTGGCACTGCGAGAGAAATACGATCATCCGACCAACGGAGACTGTCTCACGATACTAAATACCAGTGAAAATCTCGCATCACATTCATGCGAACCTTTTGACGAGGCTTAAGCGAAAAATTCAATTTCACCGTCGAATTCTGATAGATTAGTTCCAACCTATTTTCATGTTTTCTACGCTCTCTATTATTAAGTATAACGAAGCGGATTATACGAGATCGGAAACGTTATTCACCATGATATTCATCGGGCTTCCATTAACCCTTTCAGTACTCCAGTAGTATCGAAACGCGCGAATTGGTTTTGAGACCTAAATTACTCAAATTCATGTGTTAATAATATTCATAGAGTATTGTAAATGCTAGATTTCATATTATTATATAACGTTATTATATAATAGTAATACTTGAGAATGCTAAGAAATTGATGTTCATGATTTGGTATTTATAAAAGAAAGTAAAAATAAAGATAAAAGTTTCTTAAAAATAAAAATAATATTCTGAATTTTTAAGTAATTTTAAAATAATGACATCTTTCATGTTAAAAACAAGTTAAATTTCCATCGAATCAATATATGGAACTAATATTTTGTATAAACTCTATGCAACGAATGTAACTAACAATAAATAATGCAGAGAAAAAACTATTGAATAAATTTAATATTGACATTGACCTTTGATTCCTTTATAATCAACTAATTTGACTCACACTTTAGTTCGACAGAAGCTAAAATTTTTGGAGCTAAAATCCTTGTAATCCTGAGTGTGCGAGCCAAAAACAGAATTTGAAAAGTTAAGCCACTTCTGAGAAATCTTGCGGACGGACAGACAGTCAGACCAATACTGTGCACTTACAAAATGGTTTGCTACGCTACACTACTTAATAAATAGTAAAACAAAAGCAATTTTAAAGTAATTGTTCCATCTATTCCTATCCATTTCTATCTACTCTTGCTAATTCTTACCAAATTATTAAACGCAAAAGTATAAAATCGTTTTGGGTAAAAGTAAGTGCTTGAAGAGCCATTTTTATAATCTTTGATATCGTTATTTTTTTTTCGTTTTCTAAATATTTCGGAGAAACGATTCTTTTCATATAATATATGCGAATAAATATATACAGAACTAAAGAATATCTGCGTTTTAATTACACTATCGAAATTATCTTGCCCAATAAGAAATGTAATTTTAACTCTGATATAGACTACGTGTATCTTTTTTCTGATTTATTAAAGCTATATTATGCATACAAAATCGTTGTGACGACTGGATGCGTGTAATAGATAAAATTGAAAAGATTTTCTTAAAGCCATATAAAAGGTCATATAATTTTACGACAATCATTAACCTAGCCTGGTTCTTCTGGAGCTGCACCTTTACACTAGAGTTGGTTACGGCATTGTAAAATTATGCAGTTTGCTTTACGTATACGGGCGGCACGTGTATACGCATTATCGAATGTGCATTATGCAAAATATGAAAAAAACAATTACCCTACATTGGGCGATCATTAAAAAAACTTAAAATGACGCTGTTTCTTACGTGGTAAGACATGTAAACGCTTCAAAAATTGTAATAAACAAATACATTGCACTTCAATAATAAGAAAAAAAGATTTAATAGACAGAAGGACTCTTCATATATAAAATAAATAACAATAAATAAAGGGCAAAGTAGGAGTCAAACACCAGGTCAAAGTAACATACCGGAATTTTAACAAGTAAAAACTCACCAAAAGCCATATGTAAATTATTCAAACAAGTACGTCCATATAAGTATGAAAACTAATTAAAATGTACAATCTAATGGAACGCAGTTATGTAAGACGGACAGAGTGTGTCGATTATAATGTACGTTCGCTAATACGAATCAACATGAACTGAGAAAGGAGACGGACTGTCAGTATCAAAGAGTCAAACTTTATTTACAATAGGTATATATGCCTTGTGGAGATTTTCAGCGTCAGTTTGTAAATTAAGACTATTTTTCTGCTTTTTAATATTGAACATCTTAGAAATTAAGCGTTTCCTATAGCATTTTTATCCAAGATTTTAACGTTGTTCCATTGAAAATCATAGATCATATCGCAATCTGTGCTCCGTTATGACAGAACGGATAGAAATATTATGTCTAATATGATTACGATGTTCTGTAATTCTGGTTTTCAATTGTCTGCCCGTCTATTCAACGTACGACGCATCACAATTGTTACATGAAATCTTATAAACTATATTGCTCTTGTATGGGGACAAATATCCTTTTGTACTTTTATATATTTACCCATTTTATTAGGACTATGAAAAGATACCCTGATGTCGTTTTTGTTGAACCATTTAAATTTCTCTGTGTGAAAAGGAATAAATGGTAAGCCAAGATGCAGATTCATTCGTACAGACATTGTCAGCCAAATCTTTATGTATTATGTGTTGAGTAGTTAACGAGATTATTGTCGTGCACGACCATGCGATTCTTCCCCAAAGAGGTCGGACACTTCAAAGATTATTTAGAGTCTCGAATAATGATCATATATCATCGGATTTTCGATGGCAAACAATTCATATGCTTCGCGGATATGAGATCGGACTTTGACACTGTGATCTAACGATAATTATCTCAGCGGCTAGGTGGACGAACGTGACACCACCGCGGTGAAGATCAAGCAGATCGCGTCTGTGATCCTTTTACCGCGTTTGTCGCGAGTTACTGATCCGCTATCGCTTCTGATTAATCGAAATCCATCAATCATAGAATACGAGAAAGATCGGATCACACGAAATTTGGAGAAGTCAATCTTTCGAGAGAACACGAAGAGGTAGCAACTCCGTCGATCGAACGCAAGTCGTACGTTTTAAGCCGTACGTTTTAAGAGCTGAAGTCATTTTCAGTCAGTCTTAGTGTCCGCAAGTATTATCCTCGCGACTTAGGATTTTCCTCTAGACGTCGTCGCGAGGTTATCGTGAACCAGGACTTTCGTCTCCAGGAGTATGTGCGAAAGTATTCGACTAGGCGATTCAGGGTGACAGCCCCTAGGTGCATTCGAAACAATAGTATTAACAATAACTAAGTGATAAGTAACTGAGAAACTGTACGATAAACAGAACAGTGTACATAGACAATAAAGAGTTCTTTTTCAATCGAATCTACAGTGTGATATTAAGGTTATTACATTGACGTGAACACTATTTATTTTTAAGTAAATTTTTTATACGTTGATTAACTGTGTTAAAAATAAAAGTTAATGGGTAATCATTATCTAATAAAATGTTAATAATAAGTGCCAAATTTTTCGTGTGAAACATAAAGTCAGAAAGTAAGAAAGCTCTGTGAACTAAGAAAAAATTGTGCCTTTCTTTTGTATAATTGGATGATTTGAATGGAAATTTAAAAGTCTCCCTGAAAAAGTAGGTTTATGATATCAGTCAAAAACAATTTATTTACTGTTATTTAAGAAAAAAAGAATATTCTAAAAGCGATTCATTACAGTCACTCATATTCATTGGAAAAATGTTGCCAGCGCTTCATAAGATATTTATTAAACTTTGATAGAAATTCTTTGACAAACCTGAAGTAGACATCTTCTTTGTGAAAATTCAAGTTACATAGTATAATTTAATATTAAAAAGTAAAAAATAAATTGTGATTATTCGGCAATTTTGTTAGAGAAGCAAACAAATGACAGATTCTCATTATTTTAATATTTTTCAAGCAATCTTGATTTCAAGAAAATTTAAAAGTTTCATCGTTGCAAAATAGATTTCTAATTAAATTTTTACTGAAAATGTCTGTTAAAGCCTAACGCAAACTTTACGAAGCATCAAGAATACAATATAATTCACTTCCAGCACAGCTTCCTGATGCCGGATTACACTACGTCACATCGTAAAAGCAAATGCATTTAATATTATTAAATTTAGTACAAAGAGTCGTGATCAATGGCTATGACTCACGTTTATTCGTGAAAGGTAAAATTCACGGTTGCTCGACTATAAGAGGGAAACTGCTGGCGTAATTAGTTACATGCATCATAGAGCTTCGTTCGAGCATGAAGAGGCGATATGAAACAAAATTCTTCTATCCAATCGACTGCGTTCGCGCAAAGCAACCGCAGCAACATTTATGCCGTTTCCATTGCGATGTTGTTGGTCTTCTATGATCTCACTACTTTTGTATCGTTTTCTGCTATCTAGCTCGTTTCGATTCGCGAATTCACCGGGTATTGGACGAGAGAAACGCGTAATTCCTGGAGATTAGTGAGTAGTAAAACGCGGCTTTCAAAACGCATGATTAAAAACCGGATTTACCGGTAAAGGATGCCGCATCGATGCCACACACCAAGCTGCACAAAAAAAAGCTATAATACGGAATAGAACCTCCGTTGTAACGTTTAAATGCGCGTAAATGTAACCGACCGATTAATATCTTCAACATTTGATATGCGTTTTACGGATATCGGAGATAAAGTGTTCTTCGCGCGAGCGCGAATCTGTTCCCACGAGAAATACATTCTCGGTTACAACAGCGTCATAAAACCATCGCGTTTCATAGCCGCGTTTTTCGCACGGTACACGGTACATATCACCAATATATGCGTGATTATATGACTGGGTAGAAAAATGAGATTGAGGTAGAGAAAAATTCGCGGAGACATTTTACATACCATATTAATCTCGGCATTAATATCGTCGTAAAAATGGTTCATCTCTCTGACGATTTCATTGCGTAAATCGATAATGCGACAACAATGGGCGTTGTCGCGCGACCGTGGAAAATTTAATAGTTATTCGATCTGATCTTTGCTCATAAAAATAAGATATAAAAATAAAACATAAAATTTCATCTTTTAAATCACGATAAAAATATATTGAACGCAATATTGGCATAAAAATATTTTGTCTGAAATAAATGATTTAATTCTATTATCGATTAGAGTATATATTAACGATGTCAGAAATAAATATATAAGATAGCTATAAGAATGTTATGAGACAATAAAAAACTTCCATTTAAATTATAAAATGATAACTAATAATATATAATTAAACGTTATATATACAATACTTTTTAAATAAATTAAATTAGACCACTATAAAACAAATAAAAAGCTTTAAATACGATCGAGACTATTTTTACTTCGTTCACCTATAATCTTTTTTGTTCAAGTTTTCTTTTATTGTTATATTCTAAAAATTTATAGTTATTTTTCAACAACTATTGCATTATTAAATATTCGTAGTAAAATAATAAGTAAAATAACTCGAATTTATTCAATAAAAATTAAAATTGGAGAAATATGAGAGTGAAATTTGCGAGTGAAATTGTGCTTATGCCAAAAAATATTTAGATTGTAAGAGAGAATTAACTCTCTACCGGCAACGCAAAATTGATTTTATTAATTCTAGATGGATTAATTCTAATCTGTAAAAAGTAAGTAAAATTAAATAAAAATTTGGTATCTATTATGATAAAAACTTGTTATTAAAAGTTTCACAAATATACAAGATTTTTTCAGATTGCAGATTATAATTAAAAACTTCCGGCGAAGCCGGAATAACAATATTTCTATAATAAATTTAATAAATTTTTAAATTTTTAAATTTTTTTATATAAAATAGAAAAATAAGAAAAATTGTCGATCCAATTCTTTTCTATTATTATACAATCGGAATTGTACGATCGGCAAAGGAACTAGAGAACTTGCGGCACATCGAGGGATTGACATGTCACAGTGAAATTGCCGAAAAAACAATCTCTCCTGGATGTGAGATCGATGATCGTAGTACGTAAAATCACGTGCTTTTTCGGGCTTTACGATGGTGCGATCGACTCGTGCCTAGCACGCTTCGCGGTCCAAACGCGGTCGTAAATCGGCCGCGATACGGCCGCGAAATTACACGGACGTATAGCGACGTTACAGCCACGAGGGCTCGCCTAACCGGGCAGATTCCATGAATCCCGATCGCATAATTCATCTCGCGGGCAGCCGTCGATCCCGCCGAGGCGTTAACGTCAGCGCCGCATTTCATTCCATCTACGCCATGTGAGTAAAATTAAGTCTCTTCGACTCATCATCGTGTATATCACGATATTACGTAAAAGTGCACCAAGCGAATATTTAACAAATTTAACAAATATTTTCCGAATAGTCACGGCTTTAAATATATTTCATAGATTATATAAAACATCAAAGTTAAAACATGTGTATAATCCAATTATTTTATACAAAATTTTTAAAATTTTAAATTTAAAAAATTGTGAGAAAGAATTTTTTTTAAATCTACTCGCATTTTGCTTGTACTTTTTGCATTCAGCATCTTCTTTTTTTTTCAATGCCCGAATATATATTTATATTTTCCTTATATAAGTGCAAAAATTTTGGGGGATTTGAAGTAACGCGAACAGACCTAAAGAGAGTGCACGCGTTCAGCTTATTTTCTGATTAGTTTTATATAAAAATATAGACATAAATAGACACTGCGCATCAAGTTTTCATCGATTTAGAAAGAATGAAGTAGCATGATTCGTATCGCTATCTGTCTAAAGTACTCGTATCTAGTTAAAGAGAGATGCTAATACAATTAACCTTCTGAGGACCGGCATGTTTTTGATCAATTTTTTTATTTTAAGAGTTAGAACTTTTTTGTCAATGTTATGGGATTGAGCAGCGAAAAAAGTGACGTCACTATCGAGTCCTTAAAGAGGCCTCCGGTCCTCCAAAGGTTAATAGAACTATATTAACAAGAGCAGCGCAATCCTTTAATATACAAATGCTCACGTTTTTCTTAATTGTCTTCTCTTTTTGACCGCCATTTTAAACCTAATTAGTTTATCCAATGCTCAATGATTTCTTTTTTAATCTAAATTAGGTTAAAAAATGATGATTGTTACTACTCTTGTTAATATCTCTAACAGCTTGTTAACAGCTCTAGATTAATATAATGCATTCTAACGAAATATAGATACTAACATCAGACAGGATGTGCAGTCTATTATACATATATTTATTTATATGAAGTTCAGAATTTTCTGAAATTATAGGAATCGCATGTGATGAACTACTATCAATATTTTTGGACGCTATATAGAAATGTCGCGCAATCACGGAGTTAGATAGTCGTAGTAATGCCTCATCGTTTAAATGAAGAATTTATATTAGGTGTTGGAATTAATTCGTAGCGTTTTACAAGTGATGGGAAGTACTTTCATTAATGTATTTTTTAATGCTCATGTGAAATAAATAACATTCTTTCATTAAAAACGCTACGAATTAATTCCAACACCTAATAGATCTTATATATTTTAATTGTAAAGAATATTACAACTCTGTTTCGTGTCTCAAGTTTAACAAACCCCTTTCATCGCGATTACTATACGCGTTTGAATACTGAAGCTCTCACGCATGTCTCGTTATCTTCACTTACGTGCATAATTAGCGTCAACTGATACGCAGGTATACTATACATACGCGATTGATTGCTTGCTACGGTAGGTCTATCGCTTCTGTTAGAGATATTAGATGCAAGACAGGAAAGCTGCTAATTGTAAATTATACGCATTAAATGATATGCATGATAGCAAATGTCAACAATAGTTATATTTAAGTACAACTATAATTATACTATAATTATATTTGAATTTAAATATAGCGCATTATTGTGTTAACTTTATTTTGTGAAGTAATACAGATAAATTTTAGAATATTTAACAATATAATCAAAATTTATGACAATATTCAATATTCGAGAGAACATTTATTAATTTTTAAGAAAAAATTACGAATTTAAGATTAAATCAATATTCTTTTACCAACAATATTTAACTTCAATTGACTTTATTGATAAATTTTTAAACTAATCTGAAAAATGTATTGCTTTTCAATCAAAACTACAGTTGAATTATGTAAGTAACAAAAGTTATATTTAAGCTAATGATATTTTTATTATTAAATAATATTGAACAATTGCAATAATTAAAGGACATCTCCTTAATTAGTAAGGAATTACAAATCAGAAAATACTGGGAATTAAAATTTTGTAAGATTGAATTAAATACAATCTGTCTTTCTTCTATCTACTTTATATAAAATCTCTTTCTTCTATCTATCTATCTTATAAATCTTTTACTACATTGCAGTGTTATATACTCCATTAAGATATATAAAATGCAATATCTACGCGAAATATATAATACAACAGTCCTTCATTTTTTAAAGAGAGAGCAATAATACTATTATTATTCTCGGAAGTTATAACAACGATACAAACGTTGACGATCGTCTCAAGAAGATTCACTAAACTGAGATTTTCGAAAATTCGGTACGCGAAAGCGCTCGGAAACTGGATCGCGCTGTCTATGAGTATCCTCAGTCGAGGAACTTCGCAGTTTCTCTCAAAATTAGCGAAACTCGTTTACACCGCGAGACAGGTAGTTTCGTGGCAGAGCCGTTATAACGACGAACTCGACGGCAATGGTATATATGCGTCTACGTGCTTTTGGTGTAAAGAGAACAGAAGGAGCGAGAGAGGAGAAGAGAGAAAGACAGAGAGAATGAGAGAGAGAGAGAGAGAGAGAGAGAGAGAGAGAGAGAGAGAGAGAACGGCTGATGTTCTAAGATACGGCAATTTCGAAGGGGCCGTTAACAAGGCACGTTACTGAGCATCGTTTCTGGCCGGTTGAAACTGATGAACATTCGGAATATTGCTGCTTCTCAGCGTATATAAATTCCTCTAGATTTCTCGTATCTGACATATGCGTCGGTTTTACTGAAATATTTCCATAAAATATTTCCGAATTAAATTGAAATTATAAATCAGAAAGTACGAGCTATATCTACATAATTTATTAATTCTACATTAATTCTACTCTATTCGTAATTGTTATATGGATTAAAAACTGTATCAGGACATGTATTATGGAACTATTCGAAATGAATTCCGATTAGAAATCGATCGAATTTCATTTCCATAATATGTGATCAGAGTAATTTCGTATTTTCGACAATTCGAAAGTTATATTTATAACAAATAATTAATTTTGTAAGAAAAAATTTAATAAGAGGAGATTTACTTACAAATCTATAAGTAATTGCTCAGACATCAGCCAATGACATCCGTTTCCTCTCGCAGATATTCGTCGCATACGATACTCATTCGCAAACAATTAGTTATGCATTCATTACAATACTACGATAATCGCGCGATATTTTATACAGCACTCCCGTTGTTAATCATATGCGGAGAATCAATTTTTGCTAAATTAAGTATAATATAATGCAAAATATTTACTTCAATAATTAATCATTATCGAATAATCATTACGCTTATACAAATCGTGGAATTTAATCTAAACATACAATTTAAATAGTAATGCGAGCAGCTGCTTGCTGATTCAAATCTCGCAAATAAAACAGGTGCATGTTTAGAAAAACAAGTTTCAAAAAGAACACACATTGCAAAAGAATTGTCGATTCATTATAGAAAATATTTAATATACCCGATAAATTTACATAAAATGTTCTGTTCCTTCTAATAATCCGATCCGCAAATCATAAATTATGTTTCAGTGATATTATGTTTAAAACGCCAAAGCTAAAAATGTAACATGAAATTTCTATTCTTTGATTGTGCGATTATTATTAAAAAACAGTTAAAATATTCATTGAGTAACACGAATGGCCTATAAAGGTGGTCGACTCGCGATCGTGGATCTATTATTTAAAGAATATAAAATTTATCTTTGTTTTAATAAAAAATTATTTATAAGAATTAATTGATTCCTCAATTAAATCACGATTGCAAATATATATTTAATAATGTCGAATTAAGAATTACAAAATCTATTTACTAGATCATATCATGTCTCAGGATTAATTTAAGTTGAGGTTTTCAGTAGAAATGATGATAAAACAGATTTGCTCTCCGATTGCGTTTCAGCTTTTGAAAAAGAAAAAGGAAAGAACTTTGTATATTTGCTCGCTAATATTATTAACATTTATCTATATTAATGTTTATTATAATTATATAATTAAATTGCACAATAACGTATTAAGATGTAAAAAAATTTACATGCAATATATAATCTTTACACAGTTATGTTTTGCAATTATACAATCTATAAAACTATTTATTCGCATAAAATTCGTGAAATAAAATATTACTCTCTAAAGTTTTTTTTTTAAGTGGAGTTTTACTCTAAACAGTGAAAAGTGAGCCTTGAAGTCTAGAGTGGCTCAATTTTCAATCTTTACGAGTTAGATTTCACTCTACAAAGTAAGAGTCACTCTAAAAGTTTTAGAAAGTATAAAACGATTAATTTTCTCAAATTGACATGCGAAACCGCCTGTCGTCAAAAAACAAATAATGCTGTACGAAGATACCAACATAGCAAATGAACTCGATTATAAATAAGGATTCTATTACAGCAGACTCGTAGGGTTTCCCAGAACGTTGACATACTTGAAATACAATCCAATTTTATGTTGAGCGCAGCAAGAAAGTTTTCCGTACGTCGGCATCATTTCGAAGTCGATTACTCTTGCATTCGAAAGCGCCGCATTTTACTTCATTCTGACGTCGACAGATTCTGATTGTCTCAACTCTTGGATTTTTCGTGTAATATGTTGTAAGACTCTTCTCGATATACGTATTTTGTTATTCTATTAAAGTTTCTCCCTTACGATCATTCATTAATCAGAGAACACAATTACCTAATGCTATTCGAATAACACGATCGATCGATTGTGCATAAAAGAAGACAATACATTACTGCGATTAATAATATCATCATGTGGAAAAAATGGTTTTACTGAAGTGTCTAAAAATTTAACTATAGATAAAAATCAGAAAATAATTTTGTTAGACCAAATTAATTACGTAGAAATTTCAAACATGACTTCAGTTCTTTAAACGTCGATCACTATTGAACTTGCCGACGCAATAGATTAAAATAATAATCTCACAAATTAAATTAATCGTTACTTTAATAATAATGCTAATAGCATTTAAAATATTAGCATTTAAAATGTTACTTATTAAATGTGAATAATGAGATTTAAAATATTTTATTTCAGCTTCGCATTTTTTTATCTTCATAAGTTTTAGATTAAATACATAATTTCGTAAATTTTTATATCGCCGCGCTAACATGATATACATTATGTTCAAGATCATGTTACATAAAATGTTGGATAAATACCTCATATTTTCTGACAATAAGATATATACAGACGAGACAGTTCTTTTTTGCATATTTTACACATTATAAGTGCGCGAGATCGAATTTATTTCACTTTGAAATGGATGTGCCGAGGGTTGAATTTAACAAGGGAAGGATCTCTCTTTCGGTTAGTCTTACCCGACAGATTCATCCAAACGGCGCGCGCAAACGATTTGCTCTCTCGTCGAGAAACTTTAAGACAACTCGTTACGAAGCGACCGTCGTCGTTCGCAGGTTTCAACCGGCTCAACTGTTTCGCGAACGTCAAATCCTCGGAGGCTGTAAAGCAGACTTTGCGCTTCGTAGAAGCACTGTTGAACGACGTCATAATAATGATAATTATTATTATAAGTTTGCGCAAGACGTCCGCGCGTCGCCAAAGTTTGACGTTAATGCGGCACCGTGCGGAATTAACGTCGGCTTGGTCTTCTCGAGACTTGATTCTCTGAGATTTGTTCTCGCAACGATCCCACGCGAAGATATTCCGGTTTAGCGAGTTAATACGAACAGCTAGTTTCCATGACGAATTTAGTTTATCGAACACTCATTAAACATACCCCAACAGTGAAAGAAAGCAAAACTGTGTCTTTTAGTCCGCAATATTTTCAGCAGTCATACAAAACTTATTTAGCATACGATAAAAAAAATGTAGTGCATTTTTTTCAGTTAAAATAATATCAGAAATTATTTCGCGGATTTTCTTCTTTTTTTCTTTCTTTTTCTTACGTTAATTGCGGATTTTATTTTGCAAAAATCCAGCAGATTTCATTTTTCTGACTTAATAGCGATATTCTCATCATCCGCAAATCACATTTATGTGCTAAAATAAAAGATTGAACTCTGCGGTTAAAATCTGAACAATGGAGATTGCCTTTAATTTGAGAGCATAAAATGAGAAGGTACTATTTTATTTTTTTATATGATGAAAAATAAAACCTTCTCATTTCTGTATAAATCTGTCGTCCAAGTGTGTTAATGCGTGTTAATGTTACATTATTGTAAGTGCACAGTCGATGGAGAGAGTTGGAGCCAAGCGTACCTACAACGAGCTTCGAGAGAAAAAAATTAAAAAAAAAAGAAAGAAAAGAAAAATCGGTTTCTTTTTCTATTATTCCTGCAAATTTCGATTAAACGCCATTACGAAATTACCTCGAGCACATAGTCACTCGCCTTATCATTCAATATTATCCATTAATGGAATGCGAGAGCTTGGGTTGAGTCTATATCCATAAATGACTCCTAAATGAGTCTACAGTAATGCATACGTAATAATTAAAAATCCGTGAAGCGTCGTTGCGCAAAAAATAGACTTTTTTATTACCTAAACTTTACGGTCGTTTTTCTTTTCAAATAATCCCTCTAACAGCCTTCCTGCGCTACTCGATCGAACTTCTACATTTTAGACCGACAAACTTGTCTCGTGTCATCGGTAATTATCTCTTCCATTACCGTAAAAATGAATAATATAGTTCCATTATATCAGCGAAGCACTGTCTAGTG
This sequence comes from Acromyrmex echinatior, assembly GCF_000204515.1. The sequence goes on along the minus strand of NW_011627473.1, from coordinate 290,727 downwards.
AACAAAGTGCTTGCAGCAAGACAGGCCTTGATTAAGATCGCTTGATAACTGACACGGGATCGACTTTTCTTTTTACTTATCTACCAATCAAATGAAAAACCGATTATAACAATCTAATATTATGAAGTCATGATGAGGATATCGGGTTGTCTGTGCGGTTAATTTAATTTTGCTATATTTTCTCGACTCATCGCGCGATGTATCTAATAGTTGTGACTCATCGCTCTTGACTATAGTCGCTCGAAATTATCAATCGCACGAGACATTATAGAAGCGACTGCGCAAAATATTAAAGTAGATAATTCATAATATCGTGCCGACTTGAGGAAATTACACGAGTTCTGCGACCTTTCCGGTATCGATCTGAAGACCAGTTGACGCTAAAACGTTTCGTAACCGGGCAACAATATCTACTCAAATAAAAAAAAACTATTTTGCGTAAGTTGCTTAGTATATATATTACTATAAAAAAAATAAATAATTTGAAATAAATTCACGAATTCTAACCAGAATGGCTTTTCAGTAAAATTAAAAAGCATTAAATATTTCCTCTTTATTATTACATATATAGTTCACTTAAATTACTTTAATTCATTAATTCATTATTTATCATTTTTAATTCACATAAATTGCTTTATTTCAAATTTTAATTTATTTAATTTATCTCAAATTAGAATTCATGATATACTAAGAAATTTACGCAAAATAAATTTTTTTCGATCTGAGTAAATTTTTATTTGGAATCGCAAAACTTTGTATCTTTCAATATCGACATTTTTTAATTACCAGATAGACGCGATGTATTTTTGCAGATCCTCCTTGTTTCGTGCGACAACGTTTTTGACTCACCTGCAACAAAATAAATATCACACAGTTAGACACATGGAAGGTATATGTTTGTTATACGTATATATATACATGCAAAATTGTCGAGTATAATCGAAAAGTACTTGTGTTTGAAAAAGAAATTTCAACGTCACGCGAACGATTTTGCGTTCTGTACTTTATCGCGTGATACATTAACTTTTTTTAAAAAAAATTGTCACTTTCTTAAGGTTAAACAACGTTTCGGTGTGGATGTTTAACCTCCCTTACATGCAGCCGCTCGTATTCTACTCGGAAAACCGTAGAGTGTTCTTGAATTTCAACTCGTGTCGAGAGTATCGTGCGGCGTGTTGCCGGCACGTAGCAACCCCGATTCTTATCACTGCCTTGTAACGTATTGCGAAACTATAATAATTACACAGCGTTAAGCTAAAAGCATGAACTGTTAGATATTTCGCCCTCGCACGATGCGTTTAACGTCCTTCACGCGATCGATGCAATCTCCAAGAAGTTCCGTCTAATTCACGGGAAAGTCTTCACCCTCTTGATGCATCATTCAATTTTCGTCTTATCTATAATAAAAGATAAACATAACGTCTTCCGAAATACATTGATATAGTATAGTTTAATGCGATAACTATAGCTCAAGATAATCTAAGTAAATGGATATGCCTATAAAAGTTAAATAAATATGTTAATAATCAAAGCTTCGATAATAAATATGATATAATAAAAATAATTATATAGAAAAATAAAAAAAATGTGGATAGTATATCAAGTTTTATTTTAAAGACAATTTCAATCAAATTTAAAAAAAGATGTATATTTTAATCAATTTTTTAAATATTTTGATTATATGTATACAATATATATATATATATATTAGGTGTTGGAATTAATTCGTAGCGTTTTTTAATGAAAGAATGTTATTTATTTCACATGAGCATTAAAAAATACATTTTAAATTTTATCTTAAAATTAAAAAATTTTATTTATTAAAATATCTTTAATAAAAGAACAAGACTTATACACACAAAAAGACCAGCATAATATTTTTACAAAGCATGGTAGAAACACTATAGTATACATAAATCTGACGAGCAATTTAATCGCGTTCACGAAAGGATACAATGTGTTTTCTACGAGAGCATTTTCCTTTTGCTTTTCAGCGTGATTCCGCAGCTTAACCCGCGTTGCAATATGCAATGCACTTCGGTAACACGTCGCCGGTGCAGGTCGCAATAGCTAGCGGCTGCGAGGGATAGTAGCTGGCAAATGGCCAGCCTCCGATATACCGCGCGTGTTTCTTCGCCAGCATTTGCATACCGAAACCCCTAAAGTGTGAAACTATTGCCGGTAAAGCCGATCCGCAGATTGCAGATTAAACGGATGTTCGCGCGGTTCTGAACACGCCGCCTTCCTTTCTTACCACCGTAAATGATAAGCGACACTTAAGCCAGACTATTTTGTCTCGACTATTTTGCGTCGGCACGTTATTATAATCGTTATACTATATTCGTGACTCACATCAACATCGCTTCAACAGTGAACGCGTCATTGCATAATTTTCAATTTAAAATTGTAACAAACAAAGGAAAATAAATACGATTTTATATACTTTAATAATAGATAAATTTTTTAACAATAAATGGAAGGTCTGATGTAAATGTGATTGAATAGAGAGATCTATTCAGCGTCACATTACACCTTGTATTTATTGTTACTCTTCTAACTTTTGATGTCATTCTCTACCGTCTAATTGTTACGTAATTACTGCACATATTGTGAAAAATATCATATAAAAATAAACATATTATAATTTCTTCTCCGGAGGAGCAGCTCAAAATCAGTGTGCTCCTCGTTGAGTGAACGTCAAGGTTCGTTGGCGTTAGCAATGGATGAAAACATGGCGATAACTCGCAAATCTTCTGGTACCTTTGAAAATACCCGTGAAAGTCTAAAAAAAAGCTTTATAATATGTAATAATTATTTTTTCAAATAAAATATTAGATATTAAGAAATATAACAGTAACAAGCAAATGTATGTATCTTTATTAATAAAAAGTTTTAACATGTCGAAGTAAGAAAAAATCAGTATATATATATATATATACCAAGAATAGCACCGAAGGATTAGTAATGTATTGATAATCAAATTAGATATTATAAGCAAACATTGGTATTTAATGCTAAGATAAAAGTAAAGACACGAATATACTAGTCTGTCGTCGTGATGTATGTCTTGTATGTTGACGTCATGCTGTATTATAACTTTACTTGTCACATGTGTATCCGTTCTGGCTAAAGTATTACACCACCTAACGCGATATTAAGCAAAGTTACTGCATGAGATTCACGTGAGCATATCTATAATCCTCACTTCAATTTTGCGATGTGATTATAATCGCAAGTTCTCAACGACGACAACGACGAGAATTAAGACGACGACGACAACGATGCGATACGCGTGAATTGTAATTCAATTAGCAGCTCTAAAACTTTGCTTGCTCGATGCAACTACCGGAAACATTTTCGGCAAACGACCGCGAACGATGAGCTCCGCTTTGGGAGATGTCGTGGGAGGGGTAACACGTGTTACCGTTCATATTCGCTAAGAGACAAGAGCGAGTTAGCAGAATTATATCGAGACTGCACCGGCGCGGCCGGAGGAGTCTTCCGCGGTTAGAGTACCGTTGAGTTATTAGCTGTTTCCCTTCAGAATTAGCACTAAATTAGCATACCATTAAGGCTGCCCGCACGCACGCAGGTTACTCGATAATCCTCTAATCCCAGAGTTTATCTTCGCGTGATCCTATTACCGCCAAGTGAAATTCACCGACGAGGCATCTTCGAGTAACGCGACGGGCATTATCGTTTTTGAAGGCACGTACGCGAGTATATGCACGGAAGAACGCGCAAACGGCGCCCACTTTAAATTATCACGTGTGTGTATATATGAACGTGCATTGCTAACTACAACTGGGCCTTCGAGGATCACGGTAAGCTTCGAGAACGATGATGGTATTAGCGGCTCCATTATTTTATGCGACTGAACGTGCAAAACGGTATTCACCGAGCGCAAACCTCCGCGACGAGCTTGGTTAACAAAAAAGACTTTCTCGCTAATGAGAACAAATTGCATGCGCGATACTTTCAAGCACTCGGCTCTGTTAATTACAATGCCATAATGATAAAGATATACGTCAAGATTTGTGACAACGTCCAACGATCCGCAATTATCCCGCTTTTTGCGCATGCACAGTTCTCGAGTATAATTATGAGAGAGTATAGAATGTATGAGTGGAGAAACCTTATAATTGTGTTTCATTTTTCTAAATCAGATGATAGAAATATATAAAAGGAGATAGCGTTACAAATAGAAAATTGTATTGTTTTTAATAATAAATCTTGATCGATGCGAATAGAAAGTTTAAAAACAGTAGCGTTGGAAAATATGTGGAATCTTCGATAAGTATATTAAATAGTAAAGTAGTTATTTCCTTTTAGAAGTTTAAATAATTATTAGTTGCCATTTTGAAATAATCCAACTTTGCAGATGTAACATGAAGAAAATTGAATTATTTTTTATAAAGAGATTTATAATTGCACAGATCCAATAAATGCAATGATAATCCTCAGTTCCGAAAGGATATAATTGCAAAGTGAAAATAGATCCAATATACTTATACCAACTTCAAAGAATTAATCATTTATATTTCTTTTCTGAAAATACTAATATACTTACATGCTTTGATATTTTGTCTGAAAAGAAATTATTTCATATTTTGAATAATTTATAAATAATTTAGAAGGCAAATAATTACTTTTATATATGAATAGATAATATAAAGTTCATTGAGGTCAAAGAATCTTTGACAAGAACTTTCTGAACGCAATACGTTCGAGACACATTACTTAGGGCGATGTTAGGTTGAGACATTCATTCACTGGCGAGTATGCCTGAGTTACTCCTTACTGAAAATCGTGCTTAATTTAGGATTATGCACGAAGAGGTCCTCGGTGTACAAGGCGAATAGATGCGCTCCGGCAATTCACTTCGTGCCTCACTTGAGTGCAAAGGTCGTGAACGAGCCTCCGGCAGTACGTCGGAAACATGACCCAGCGGCTATATCTGCTGTAGCATTAAACAAGGGTGCTAATTTCAGACGGAAGCCTTCCGGCAGAATCTACTTACTTCCTGAAGTTTCGAGGTCTCCTTCGGGAGATCTTTCAGCGCGGATATTAGGTACGGGCTATGTATCCTACTTTGACGATGATCCAAATATATTCAATGAAGTAATGGTGGAATAACGTGACAACGACGTTCAACTGTTTATTAATTTTCGGACGGAGCAGGATTAAACTCACCTCCACTCTCGAAAATAAAGCAGAGGTGTGCCGGAGAGCTAAAGTAAATAAGAAACAAACGAAAAAGTTCTTCGCAGAGTTTCGCGCTGCGGTAGCGACTATGTCGCGCGCTTTTCACACTGCGGCGAAATAAGCAAGCTAAAAGTTACCAAATCGCATTAGAAGTCGACCGGTTGGGAGTGAGGCCATCAGACTGAGGCGTTAATTTTACCACGAAGTGGAACGCTACCCGGGAGATACTTTCGAGGACGAAACAAACGTATATACCCCGAATCCTGCTTTGGCGGATCCGACGACTCCTTTGCTAGCGGCAACATTTAACCCATCCGCTCTGGAAGCTCTAGTCGTCTGGCTCTCAGCTCAGTCCTTAGAACGGAGTTTAGTCCTGGATCTAACGCGCCTCTGGGTCGTCGTAATTAGGATTCAGCCCGGTTCGGCTCCGCCCCTCCCTAGATTTATCCCTCTTTTGGAGCCCGCTCCGCTGTCTTTGAATCCCGGGCACCAAAGTTTGCACCCTCCACGAGAAACGCGCGCCGCCGTTCTTCTTGCATCCTTTGAGCGGTACCTTCCCCTTGCCCTTTCCAAACGGAATTCTCGCACCGCGTTTCACCTAGGCGGGCCGCCAATAGTCGAATGCGTTCTTATCAGGAAATCACGTAGGGTGAGTTTATCTTATTCGCTCGTTATCTCGAGCATTAGCCGTGATTTAAAGCCGACTTTGCCGATAATGCGAGATCCTAAATGCTAGTTTGAATTCGAAGACGAGTTGTACGTTTCTCTACAATCTCTACATGCATTCATGCGTTTCATTGGAAATGCATTAATGGTAAAGAATGCAAATGTCCTATATACAAGATTTTGCTATATTTTTATAAGATCATTAAAGAATTTTTATGTTTACTTTAAATTTTGATCGCAAAATATATGTAAGATAATGTAATAAATGCTTGAATGTAATTAATTTATTAAGAATTAATTTACTAAAAATTTAGATTTTCATCTCTCGTCTTTTCTATAGTTGACTGATTAATAACACATTGGTACAAGAATACACAGAAAGAATGATTTTACTGAAGTATCTAAAAATTTAAATAAATGCATCTAAAAGTAATTTTATTCGATCACAAAAATAATTACATAAGAAATTTAATCATAATATACAATGCTACAAAAAATTTTAACATTCTATAACCAGTTCGAGCGTCCTACATGAATACTTTAATACTAACAAAATTATTTTTAGATTTATATCTATCTAAATTTTTAAATACATCAATAAAATCATTCTCTCCATGCATTAAAGTCACTATGCTATTTTCGGTTTATAGCAAATTTATTTTAATCTCATTATCAATTTTCAGAAAAAGAAAAATATCTATAATAGTTTACTAGATTTCAAATAGAAACGTCTATCGATTTATTTTATTAAATTTTATTATATTTTGTTATTTTTCTTTTCTGGAAGAGGAAAATATAGTTTGCTAGATTTAAAATAGGAGCTTCTATTGATTTCTTTTATTACATTTCATCATGTATGAAAGCTACGTGAATTCCTAATCGAAGTTTCCTCGTGTTCGATTGTGTACGAGTATTTTAAATGAATCGCGAAAACGGATTGACGAGCACAACACGTTGGTACCAGAGATTTGAATTTCAACGAAAGCATTTCGGACCGACGCGTTCACCTACGATACGAACTGCATAGTAAGAGGATTCACTACCTTTGCTCGCTATCTCGAGAATCGTTGGTTCATCGGGAACAAATAGATCTCGAGCTCGATGGCGCGGTTTCGCAGCAAGTTTGGCGATGGTTGTGCGGCTCTGTTGAGATACCACGCTCGCGGTGGAGGTATCCGCTTATCCGATACTCCGTCTATCGCGATTTAATCAGAAGAGGAGGTACACGTAATCGCCTATTCTCCGAATATGAATGAAGCTTCATGCTTTCTGTACGAATCCAGCTTGAGAGCAACGTAAAATACAAAGAGACATCTGAACAAAAATGCCGAATTTCATCGTTCAGATAATTACAAGGATTATAGAAATTTAATTTAAAAAATGTCGTTATATCGTCATTAATGCAATCCTACTCTCATTAAGCAACGCAATTATTTGTAATTTAAAGAAGAGGAAAAGTTGCCTTCGAAATATATTTATAGAAATTTTTTATTTCTATAGGAGAAATATACCCTGAAAATAATTAATATAAATTTTTTAATCCTATAAAATAGATATATCCTATAAAAGACGTTTCTAATTGCAATTCTTTCAATAGATTAATATTGTCTAAATCATCGCTATAATTTGTCGAACCCGTATAAATTTTCGAAGCGATCTGCATCAACCTGACTTCTCTCCCAGATTTTCTCTCGAGAGAATTGACCTAGGGCATATCCGAATCGCGCAAAATATATTATCTTTTATGGGTTGCACCTAAGCGGCTTTCTAATGCCTTTTATCCGATAAAGAAAGGAAGAACGAAGGGATAGCGCACGCGAAGTTAGGCAGAGAGAAAAGCTATGTCCGTGAAAACTGCCGTAAATCGTCGAATGTGAAGTCCACTTGAATTTGGCGGTGAATTTCCAAGCTCACACTAAGGCTCGCAGTATAAAGTGAAAAAAAGAATTTAACGTTTCTGAGATTTCTAACGCTCAATCTTAAAACTGGTTAGTGTTATTCAAACTGAAGTCAAAAAGTATCAAAATAAAAAATCAAAGTAAAAAAAACAGTCATTATGTTACACAATTTGCGGTTACATTAAATTATTACATAATTACACAAATAAAAGGTAATTACATAATAATTACATAATAAGACTGTGTTCAGAAGCCATTGTAGTTCGTGATACATGCATACTTTTCTTTAGTTAAATATAATTTTTACATTATCCAGTGATAAAAATTAAAAGTTTTAAAACAATAAATTAAAATTAATTTATAAAAAAAAGCAGTTCATACATTTCAACAAATATATTAACACACTGCTTTTATGCTTAATATATTTCAATAAATATATTTCAAAAAATTTCAATCATTTCTTTTTGTATCTAAAAGTTTCAATCTTATATGTAACGCGAAATATGCAAGAAAACGTTACTACAATAAGAATATCGATTTCGTCGATATGCTTATCATCGTTTATCGACAACGATACGCAAAGGTGCACGCCAGACTGGATTGTGAACGTTCTTTGTTTTGAGTGAAAGCTTGCCCGAGTTTATTTTCAGCATGGACTGTTTCGGAATTTGCTGTACCAAGCCTTTGGAACATGGGTGTATGCGAAATCACCTAGTCAAGTATACACGAATCTATATACGTCTTTATTGAAATAACACACGTAGCACACGTTACTTTTTAAAAAAGCTGCCCGAAAGCCATCGCCTACGATAGCTGTGTTTGACATACTGCACTTTTTTTCTGCTTTCAAATAATAGTGTCGCGACAGAAAGATATCAAAGCAAATTTCGCGCAAATATTATCAATAACTTCATACAACGAAAAAAACAAATTCTTATATAAACATTTTCAAAAATACAAAATTATAAACTTATGAAGAAAAAAAATCATATTATTAAAAAAATATTCTTATCAGAATAAATAAATACGTAAAGGAATAAGAAATATTGAATGATATTGATTTTATCTTCTAAATTGAAATATACAAAATTAAAAGTATTATAATATATATAACTTACTGAAGTGCGTTCTTATTAAAGTATAAAATTTTGAAATTTAAAATAGATAAATATTAATATACATACATATAAAATTTATTAATTCCAATTTAAATTTAAAAGAAATAAAAATAATTATAATAAAAAAATATTAATTTAAAAAAATTTATTAGAACATTTGCTAAAGTAAGAGTGTCATATTCATTACATTTTATATAATACAGTGCATGTTTGCAATTGTGCACATATATAATAGTATATATTAAAGAGGCCAGTTGAATGTTTTGGATAATGAATTCCACATGTGTAACATTAATCTCTAACGAGAGATTGATGCGTCACACATATAAAAACACGGTAGCAAACGTGTTAAAATTAGATGAAGAATAAATTTTTGTAAGGAATGTGAATTTTTCGTGTATCACCGTCATTTTCGCTTCTCTCGCATTGCATACATATTTCAAAATGTACGTCGTATAAATGTATCGGAGTAGTACATGCTATATATTTCTTCGTTTTAAGTGGACACGTGTCACTGCTAGAGAGATCTAGATTCTTTAAATCATAAAAGTACTCGTAAACATGGATAAAACGGAATAAGAATGCACGAGATACAGTTTTACGACAAGGCGCTAACTGCGCATGTGTGAATTTTTATCGTTTCACCTTTCTACAAATGTCATGAATTCCTAATGTTGTATATATCAAGACATTCCGCATAAAATTGCGAGTTTATTTCCGTGATACTATAAGATACTGTTTATAAAGTGCACACGCTTATGTAGCAATTAATCCTTTATTCGTTATTAATAATTCGATGTCTGATTAATGATTTTCTGCATCTTTTCATATCTGTCACGATGGAAATATTGTACATTCCTCGATAATCGATGTTCAATGATTAAAGAAAGAAAATGATGGCGACAACGCTGTTGAATTCATATTTAATGACAAATTATATCCAATTTGAATAATTATTTTTAATCATATTCATTACTCCTGTATGTTAATCTAACTAAAATAATTATATTTAAACAATTTAATTCAAGAAAATATGTTTAATTTGATTTATTATTTATTAAGTACACATGTTAAGTACACATGGACGAATCTTTACTTCGAAATAAACTATCGAAATGGATTGATTATATTTTGGCACAGATGGAAGTTAAAAATAACAAATTATTTACAAATTTTAAGATGCTTATCAGCATTAATATTATTATTAAATCGACGCGTATGTTGTTCAATTTATATTGGTCTCTTATTATACGAGACCAATAATATAATTATTTATTCTCGTAATTATTAATTTATTGCTGTCTCACACTTACTATTCCTGTAGAATATTTTTTATTTCAATTTGTTAAGTGTAGGAAACTGACGATCAAGTAAAAGTCGAAAACATTACTGTTTGTCAGTAAAATAAATTAATAAAAACTCTCTCTCTCTCTCTCTCTCTCTCTCTCTCTCCTAGTACTTTCTCCTTTCTGCCCGTTTCCTATTTCAATTTGCTTTGTAAAAGAAAAGCCGATATGTATTTCTTTATTGTGTCAATATTATTAAATTGCTTATTTATGCAATTTAATTTGTTACATTAATATTATACCCTAGTTCTGTTAAGAATTGAATATGCAATATATAAATTCACACCGAATTATTTAAGTCCTAAAGATCTAGCTTGACAGTTTAGGAGCTTAATTTCTTATATGTTGTGAAATAACAAATTTAACTAAGAGATTAGGTTACCATTGTTCTTTTAATGACAATGAGAATTATAATACAACAAAGAGAAAAAGATAAACTTCAAAAGGGATGAAGCTATAACAATGTTATAAACGAGCCGACAGCTTTGACTCTTGAATGAATTTTACGTATAATGTGGAATACGAGATAATGCTTATAGGAAAGATGTGATCCAGTTACGTTTTTCTCCTTCCGCATCAATCTATTTACCACGACACGTTTTCTTTCGCGTACCACTTTCCGCGAGTTTTCTCGTAAATCCGATAACTCGCGACGTGGTGTCGCGACTTTGCAAGCTTGCGTGCACGGAATCGAACGATCAAAAGAAACCACCTGGTTTGCTTTATAAAGCATCACGTTCCTACAAAATATATCACGGATATAATACGTAATTTGTAAGACAAACCGTTCGGAAATAGCGGAGAGAGCTTTCGTAAATTAACGATTGAATTAAAAATCGCATCTTTTCGTAATCCGATAAGGGTTTAAATTACGACATTCGGACCCACTCGACCCACTCTTCGTTTCTGCAGAGAGATAAAAGAAAGAAGGGGTCGATCAATCCCCTGTATTCATGGTATGCTTCCCTTCCCCACGCTATATCGATGGCTGCGCGATGTAACGGCGACACAGTTGCATCCGCACCACGTGCAACAATGCAATCGTACGCACGGCCGGTAATAACTGGACGATATACGAGCCCCGCGGTCTCGCGTTACGCATGTATGATTACGGCGGTAAGCGTTGCGTGGCACACACTCTGTGAACCAGCCTGTGACGCACCACCTGACCCCACCACACCGTCATCCGTTCCCCTCCTCCCCTCCCCCCACTCCCCACTCCACCCCTCAACCGCCTGTAATTACTCACGGCCACTGTATCTCCATCCCACGACTGATTGTGAAAATCGCACTGGGAATTTAACGGAAGGACACAATACCGGAGAGGACAGCGCTCATTTTGCGCACTATCCTCGCGCGCTTTTGCGAGCTGACAGTTGTGTTAATGTACACGGAGGTATCTGTATAAAACATCGCGCAACTGATGCTTCATACTTCTGTATTCATTAAAAAAGTACAATTTTGCGCTCGATTTTACATATCGACATTAATTTGCATGCTTATTTGCGATATAATTAAAAATCTGTATACGTTTCAAACTGAACATAACTGAACTGTGTATCACAAAAACTATTATATTAAATTGTACGATTCATTATATAAATTCTTTATAGTATAATATATTAAAGATACTCGCTAGCATCAGTAATAATAATTGCTTGTCAATTTAATTGGTGATGTAATTTTAGTTTGTGTTTTTCAAGATTGACAAGTAATCGGCACGCAGTTTGACTGAATTATAAATTGTAAAATTCACATAAAAATATTATTAGTAAGATCTTTGATCGGATATATCTTCGCTTAACGTTGAACATTTTAATTTCGCTTAACGTTAATGTATGATATTTCACTTAATGTTATTTATTTTTTATACCGATCATTCTCGTTTTTTAAATTATATAATTGTTTGTTCTGTCAAGTAATTAAATTATGAATTCTATAGAAGTGAAGATTGTCTGATGAATTGGCTATTATATAATAACGCTCCTGAATTTAATATGCATCAAAGCACTCTCCGTTGTTATTTGTTTGTTCAATGGAATTAATCGGCCATTTACATAGGCGATAAGGATGATAGATGGTCGAACAAATTCTCCCGTTCAAATATTTAGACGTGCGATTAAATCGTTTGAGTATTAATATCGATGAAAATCCATGGCTCAACCGTAAAATCCGTAATCGCGTCTTTATGACGCATTTATTCCGCTGCAGCGATCAAATCGGCAAGATTATGCAAAATTTTCCGGCAAAATCGAATATGCATCGTCTTCTCGCCGAAAAATACAAGCGGTGTCTCGGAATCGGATAAAAGCGGAGAGTATCATCAGGCGCAAGTGGCTTTCGGAATAGACAATGAGGGACACAATTCCTTCGCGCGACTCGCGGTTACACTCCGCATAAAATCTGTTTACACAGCTGGGAAACACACTCTCTACGCTCAACCGAAGTGCCGCAAGGGCTACAGGGCACTTCGTGGGCGCCGCGACACCGGCGCGACGATCGACCGACACCCTCGGAATTTTATTAGCCGGAAGAGAAGAGACAGAGAGCTCGAGGATTCATCTTCCTTCCGGATTTGCCCATGGTTGCCTCACTGTGTTTTATAGATATGCCTCTTGGATATACAGCGCGTGAAGAACATTCGCCGAAGTAACAGCAGATGCATCAATTTCGAAAAATATTATAACTTTTATTGTAATCTCTCTCTCTTTCTCTCTTTCGACCGTCTCCTTCAGAACACAAAGAGTAAATAAAATATATGTATACTCATACAATTTATACTCGTACATATTTTACAATGTTTTATCTTTTTGCAAAATTTTAATATACTAATGAAATCAAATTATTCTAAAACTGATTTTATTACAGAAATTAAATACATTTATTTAAAATTTATCACGTAGAAAATCATAAAGTTGTTGATATAACTTTATTAATATAACTTTATTTGAAACTATTAATATAACTTTTATTTTAACTTTATAATTGTCTACATAATACATTCTACATAAATTTGTTTAATTTGTACAATAAAATTTTAGTTTTAGAATACTCTTAAAATGTTTGAAATAACATTAAAATTGTGTAAAAAAAAACATTCTTCAAATTTCACGAGAAGTAAAGGAAATCAATAATCATAATATTTAATTGTCGATGCATATATTCTTCCGCGAACGCTTTTGCGCGACGCGTTGTATAACGCTTTCATACAAAAGTTACGACGAAAACGCGACATCGTATACTTTCGAGTTTTATTGGATAGAAGTGGAAGGATATTAGCATGAGAAAGTTCAGCTTCCGATCTCGCGAGCTCCCGCGATTTGGCCCGGCAAGAATTTACGGGCTTCCCCCGGAATTGTTAAGTCAGAATAATTTACCGCGTGGATTTACGATTGCGAAGAAGTTAATCGAACTCCGGGTTGTTCTTTATCTTTGCTTTATTACGACCGACTTACTCAGAAAAGCAATAAAACTTACATTCACGATGACTACGACTCTTCGCAAGTCGTAAAACTGTGAGACTAATACTCTGAATGTGGGATAGAACGTTTACATTCTGCTAAATATGATTTAGAGTAATGTTATCGTTAACGTCAGAAAATTAATTTCGTAAACCATCTGACGACGGATACGACAATGTATATACATAGGATGTAGGTATATGTGCTCTTTAGCTCAGGACAAGAGTGTATTTTATTAGCCGAAGAAGATGAAATTTGCATGAGATCCCTGAACTTTCGTCCACATCGTCTCGACCCGGCGATTCTACCTTTGTAAACCGCAAAGTTGTTTCTAAGTTATGACCTAAACTTTCGTGCGAGTTGACAGATTTATCACGCGCGTAGACGCAATAAGGAGCAGATAAACGCGAATACCTACACCAACGACCTTTTTAACATAATATAAATCTTAAGCGTCATGGATATATTTTATAGTACCTTGATTCAATATTTCCGAAAGGAAACATGCAAGCAATTGAATTAAGCGTTACTGCAGCATCACTATTCTCATACTAAATATATGTATAAGTTTATTAGGTCAAAATTTTCGTTCCAAAATTATCGTATTAAAAATTAGTTTAATTAGATATATCTAAGATTACACATATTTTCTAACAAATTGAAAAAATTATGAGAAACGTTACTGATTTTTTTATTTGTATTTGAAAATAATAAATAACAAAAAATTTATTAGCCAAAGAAGATGAAATTTGCATGAGATTCCTGAACTTTCGTTTTCCACACCATGTCGACTTGGCGATTCTATCTTTGCAAACCGCAAAGCTGCTTCTAAGTTACGACCTAAACTTTCGCGCGAGTTTAGAACCTGGACCAAAAATTATCTCTATAAGAAGTAGATATTTAAAAAAAAATTAAGATAAAAGAAAATTTTCATTTGAACTATAAAAAATGTATTAAGTTTTAATAAATAATTATTTAAATAATATCAATATAACATTTATTTACGAAAAGTAAATAGTTATTAAATAAAAAATAATAGTTAAATTAAATTAATGATTCTTGTACCAAATAAATATTTATTAAAATTTAGTACATTTTTCTCTCAATGTAACTTTTCTTTTTTATACAGAAAATAAATTTTTATTTTCAGTCACTTTTTGTAGAGAGACACCTGAGATACATCTTTCAATATAATTGTAATGGTTGATCCAAAAATTAGTAATAAAAGACTATAAGACTATTGTATTTAATTTAAAAAAAAATCAAATTTATCATACATAACGATACATTAATAAATAAATTAAAATTAATAAAAAATAATCCTTACTAAAAAATTTATATCCACATATATTCTGTCTAAAGACTTATTAATCTTTAATCAACATACATATTTTACTGGATTTTTGTGATAAAATATATTTTTATCCTTTTCGTGGCGACAGTTTTTTTTTAATTGCGATCTACATATTACGATATGAAATATTTATCTAGTTTTACATTATATTGAATGCAGTAGCAGATTTTTCAATGTTTTATATTACAAAAAATATACATATAAAATGTTTCCAATGAAACAAAAACGTTTTCCATGATCACCAAAGTTATAACAGTTGTATTCAATTAACAAAACAAATAAACAAAATAAAAAAACAGAATAAGTTAATAAAATAAATAAAGTTCAAAGAATCGCAATTATTGTTGCGTATTAAATTTATCATTATATTTATAATTAATCTTTCTTTTTATAAATTTTATTCGTTTTTATCACATGATTAAAATGTGTATGTATACTATAATTATTCACTATAAAAGTCATGTTTTTAGAAGAAACTCGGCAATGCATTACATTTATAAAAATTTATAAAGTTTATCTATATATTCCGCGTGTATCAAGATGCATTGTAATTATGCATTAGCACCGTTCTTGCGGCTTGCAAGGACGTCGCGTCGCGCGTATATACGCATCTTGCGGAATTACGAGAGCGGAAGATTTGCCCAGGACGATAGATTTATCGCGGACGTACACACACTGACGACGGAGTAATTCCGAATGCATGGCCGAGCAAGATTAAGGGGAAATCCCACGTAGGGCGTCGCACGTAGCGAAGGGTGCGCGCCGGCGCGCGATTCTCCCGCGTTTTTTCCACGCGCAACGGCTTAAGCATCCATCAGAGGGTGTTTCAGGATCCACATCCCCTCCGCGAGGTTGCGGGAAACTTCACCGAATCGGGAGAGATTCACGAAAAGCCAATGGCGAAGTAAAGACGGAGCTGAGAGAACCGGATTTGTACGACTCCCTGATGTTTGCCTCTTTGCTAGTACTTCGCCGTATACTCGGTTTAGAGGCTACTTATCTGACTAGTCTCCTCCACGGCGGAAAACTTTTCCGAAAGCGCGCAGATAGATCGTCAAGTGAAGAATGGTCACTAAAGATTTCGATCAGTTTTACGTATCTTCTGTATCTTCTGTTCTAACGTAAATAATTCTTTATTAAATATTAAAGAATAATTAAATAGAAAATTTTAGCAGAGAAAAATCGTAAAATATTTTCATTTCGTATTTGTTGTTATAAGATTTTCACAAGGAAACTGACAAGTTGAATCGATTCCGTTGGAAGTTTATTATTAAAAAACTTTGATCTTTTATATTAAATTCAGCAAAAGTTGAACGTGGCTAATAATATCAATGTATAGATGTCTCAGATAAGCGTTAACTCTCTAAAGCCTTGTGTCCACAATGCTAGAAACAGTCCGAGATCTCAGATGAAGAAAGAATTGGTCATATGACCAAATTATTCAAATGTGATTTGTTAATTCTTCTTCTGCCAAAAATCTTGGATCGATTTCTAACATTGTGGACACAAGATTTAAGAACTGCGATCTTTTCCCGGTCTTGTTTCCAATTTCAATAATAATATAGGCCATTATATATACACATATATATATAATATCTAAATATGAACTTAAAAATGAACTTATAATCCTATTTATTATAAGTTCATTTTTAAGTTCATATTAAATATTAAGTATATATATATATATATATAAAATATCTTATATTATTATTGTGACTCAATTTAAATTATAACTCTCTGTTCTATCTGCGGTTCTGATTCGAAATGAGTACGATAACTTTTGAGTCAGCGTTGCATAATCAATTTTTAAATCACTGTTTTAAATCACTGTTCCTATTCCCCCGATCTTGCTCCTGTAAACTTGTCTAAACTAAAGAAGGCGATGGAAGGGACTCGATTTCAAACATTTCAAACATTCAGAATCGTGTGGCAACAAAACTTAAAGTGATCCAAAGATAACTTTTCACAGAATTTCGAGAGGTATACAAACATAATCGCTTACTTCATTCCAATATATCTTCGCAATCTTTTATACCTTAATTCTGAACTCCACTCTCAAGATACCCGTCTCACTCGATATCATGATTCCTTGTCTTTCCCCATTCATAACTCAGCCAAATTCTGTGCTGCCTTCTCCTATATTACTGTTAAACTTTATAATATACTACCTCCTCCCATTCGCTTTTCTCCTTCCTTTTCCTCTTTTCGATTGGCCGTACTTCGTCTCCTATTCTCTACGGAGCATTGACTCTTTTTATGGTCACAAATATCTCTCTCGCATCTGCGTCATTTCTCAGCCTTCCCGCACTATTATTCATATTATTAATTTCCACAATTGTATCTCATTCTCTGTTTACTAGTTCGTAATACTATTATTGTCATTATTATATTTTGTACTTAACTTTACAATTATTATATTTAAAATAATATTTTAAAGAGCATATACCACTACGCAAGATATTAAAAGCGAATAATATATAGATTTATTAATTTTAAAACATACTTGTAATTATGTATAAAATAGAAACGTTTCGGTCCTAATTAGATCATCTTTAGTACATATATAAAAAATTATTCTAATCAAAATGTTATATTCGTAGTGATGTGCCCTTTAAAATATTGTTTTGAATTTTTAGCCACTTATTTTTGTTTATTGTTATTATGTTTAAATTCGTATTCAATTTTCATATTATATGTTAAATTTATATTTCGTAATTCAATTTTCATATTATATGTTAAATTTATGTTTTGTAATTCATTCTGTATTCTAAGTTCGATTTATTTTCATATCACTTTGTTTCGCTTTTGCATTTTTATAACTGTAACTCTTTATTCTCTCTTTTCAGTAGCTGTTAGAGCAGCAAATTTTGCTGGTGCCTCACCATTTTGTACACTCGTACACTTAACTTTTCTAGCTTAACTTTGTAATCGCTGTTTCTATTTTGTAATTGATACACAAATAAATTAAATTAAATTAAACATTAACAGAAGTGTTTTATCTCTAAAGGGGGATTATATTGTAGAACAATAAAAGTCATTCATATATTAATCAATGTGGTGTTTATTTTTTCATACACTAAGAATCCCATTTGGTTGAATCAATTAATCTCTTGTTTGAGCAAACAAATCCTTGGTTGATGTAATAAAATAATTTAGTTAAAGTAAAAAGTTTTATTATTGTAACATTTTACTTCTTTCTAATAATAATATAAGTAAAAAAGATTCACAAACCAAATTTTTTTGCTTCAATTAAATTATTTTATTGCATCAACAAGGATTTGTTTGCGCAAACAAGAGATTAGTTGATTCAACCAAATGGAATTTTCAGTATAACATTCACCGAATTCACTTTATTGCTATGTCATATAAAAACACCAGAACGTAGTGATGTAACCAATACGAATGAAAGAAAAGTAATGCATTAGATTTAAAACAAATATGAAAGAAAGAAAACTAATATAATTTTACCTTACAATGATTTCTCAGTATATAAATCCGTGTTCCACAATTTTCTACATACCAAAATTTCATAGAAGTTTCTACATACCAAAAATTTGCGATCCGTTCGAATAATTTTATCTATCGACTAAACTAAACGAATTCGCGAATTAGATTTCCGCTGGAAAATTTTGACCTTTTCTCTCGGTTGAATTTTTTAACGAACGTCCCAACGAACGGCAGCTCGCGCCAAAAAGCGATCGCGTTTATTTTGGGTGCCGTTCCTCTTTGCGTCACTCAGCGTGCAATTGGCCGAATAAGCGGGGGATCCTCTTCGATGTTCAATTTCATCAAAAATCCTGGCTCGTCGTCGAGAAAGCCGTTCTACCGACGAAAGTTTGGACGAAAGGATAAACTTTCGTCATCGCAGTTGGTCGTTGGTCGTCGATGATCGATACAAATAAGTTCGTGGTCGTTCTACTTTTACGTCTTACGCAAAGATGAGTGCAACGATGATCCGTCTCGAAATCGAACATCTTCTCCGGATATAGGCTCATAAATTCACTTTGTACTCTCGATAAGCACGTAATGCCGAACTGAACCGCGTAATGAAATTCTACGTACCCGCAATGTGGCTATGCGTCGGAAACGCATGCACGCACGAGTTATGCTGATTTTACGATGGAACGAAAGCACGTTATGCGTGTATCGTGAATATCTGCGCATTATCATAAGACGATATATTGTCTGAACAAATGCAAAATAATGTTGTCCCTATCCGCTCGTTATAATTATTTACATCTTATATTCTATATATGAATTATCATACATAATTTACGCATTAATAATCGCGGAGACTCACATTGGCATTTTCAGAATTGTCATAAATTTCTCATCTTAAAATCTCATAACTTTTCCTGATTGCCAGACAAAATTTCATGAATTTCTCTAACGCTTTCATTAAAAATTTTTCGTATTTTCATCCTGATTTGGAAATCATCAAATATTTTATTGAGAAAGCAATTTAAATCACTATAGCAATGCAAGTCACTATTAATGTTGTTGACACTACTTCCATTTAATTTTTAAGTTCGTAGTTTTAAAACTATGTAAGTGTGAGATGTACAAATATTAAATTTCTTTAAAGCCAAGGATTTTAATTTTCTAGAAAAATTTACAAAGTTCCTTAACTTTTCCTTGATTTCTCTGATCATTTTAAACTTTTCTGATTTTCAATGTGACAATCCTTATTTTATTTGTATTGGATTTATGCTATCTGTCTCATTTATTTTGCAAATGCGATAAATATGAAGAATGTTGAAAAAAGTTGGCATTTTTTAGCATATAAAATTTCATCCCTTCGATCCCTCGAAAAATCTGTATTTGTTATGCATAGCTCGATATCCGCAAGGGACCATAAAATTGAGATTTCTATAATATATTCTGATTTTCTGTTTATCTAAACATATTATCAGCATCCAAAGATACTTTTTACTCCGACGTAACATTTTACGTCCTGCCTTCGAATTGCCTTTTCATTTCACCGAGGCAAGCAGTGTCGTAATTTCGTAGTGCCGCCCGTTTTTTTGCGTCCAAGATAGGAGAACGAGAAACGGGAAGGAATGTCGATCTTCCGCATCATAGTTTCATTCGTGAAATTTAAAAAGCACCGAGACAATGCGCCCGTCGCGCAGCAAGCGGAAGCAGCATCCCGTTAAAACGAGGTCAACGCCGGCGCCGGTAGTGCTGGCTGCACACAACGCGTGCCACGTGTGCCGCATAAATAACGTTGGTTTACATTTTTATGACGCTCCCGAATAGATGCTATGCAGTCATTTATCCGTCGAGAGTTTCTCCGCGGGATTACGACAGCGCGTGGGACAAGAGCGAGGCGTGAGCGACTTATAAGTTACCGTTCTCGATGGTTCGACATGCTGCGGGATTATCTTAGTCAATTAGATATAGTGTTTGGACCGAGAATTGGACGTAATGGCTAGAGGAGCAACGAAAAACTTAGCAAAAGACGATTAAGAAAATATAGGTCATGGTTTAAAAAGAATAACATTGCTTTAAATACGAAGTGCCACTACGGTCTGAACTATTATATATATTAAATAAATTCATTTATTTATGAATATATATAACAGTTCAACCTCTCAACATTTAAAGTAATGTCATTTAACGTAAACGGTCTTGTTTCCAATCTTATTGTTTAAAAAGAATAAATTATAAAATTATCTCATCTGTCTCGTATTTATTAATACTTCATTCTTTCTCGAAATTTGTATTTAAAATTATATTTAATCTCATAAGAGATTGGAAATTCGTTATGATTCTTTGTTTGTCAGCATTATTTATCGGAATTATTCGATCGATTTTATAGAAAATTTAATATGATTGCATCGATTTGTCGGCATTTGTGAAAGTTTTAATGGTAATAAAATAGTAATATTAACAAGTAAACATTGTTTTTTTTTTAATCCTTTTTATTTCCCTGCCCGTTATTCGTCTCCTTACTTTCTCAGATTAATTAACCCTGAATATTTTTCCAAGCCTCAGAAATTTTGAAAATTATGAAGATGAGCAAGAGAATGTGCGCTATATGTCAGCGAAACAACTTAAACTCGCGGAAAGTGCGGAAATATTATTTACGGATAAAAGCTAGAGCATTGCAGAAGCACCAAACGAAATTGTGCCCACGGTTTCTTTATGCTGCTGTATAATGACCATCCTCTGTGCACGAGATGCGACTTCACCATTATTACTTCTGAAATGTTTATATACAGAATATTTTCTGACGCTACTATTAGTTGTCTAGTAATTTATTTTACTTTAGAGTCAATCTTTTCCTAATTTTTTGGTAAAATTTCCGAATTTTGCACTTTTCATATCTTCAAAATTGAATACTTTTATAATTAATTTGAAGAATCAACTCCTTTTATTAATATAAAAATATCGCGACAAAGTTTTTTGAAAATTATTAAATAAATAATTATTAATAAATACATATTCGTTGTTATTATAATCTTTTTCGAATCTTTAGGGATTTTTTACAAAATTATCAAAAGTTATATTTGTTTCTCGCACATACATATATAATAAAAGATAAAACAGATTTTCCATCATGTGACTAGAATTAACATCATACAATATAAACAGAATATTTCTCATATTATTTAGTATTCCGGAACTTTGATACTGGATTTATTGTTCATAACGTCTTATATTTAAAATTTAAGTAATCAATGTCTCAGATTAATCGGCTCTTTAAATCTTTTGAAGTAAAATGTCATTTCAAAGATTAAGAAAAAAATTTTCACTTTTTTTTCAGGACTGTTTCAAGACTTTTTCAAGACTCTTTTTTCACTCCAAGATATTTAGAGAAAAATATTACACATATTTAGAGCAATAAAAAATTAACAATTAATTAGGTATTTTCGCTTTACCGTAAAATAATCTACGTCTAATCTTATATGAAATATTGTTAATGTATTATTTGCTCGCAGAACAGAACGCGTTTAACTGAAAGACTGGGGCTTACGTATACGCAGATTTTAGAAAATGTATTTCATGCAAAATCTCCAGTGATAAATCATTGTCATGAAATGCATGTTCGCTTAATACAATACATTTCTCCCTTTTTTTTTATAAAACTTTTTATAAAACTGATCGAACGTTATTTATAAAATATCGTAGCCGATAACAGTCGCGGACAATCGTTTATATTCCATCACCGTCCGCTTATTTGCACACGTGCGAAATCGCAGTTATTTAAACCGCAGATTGTAGCTTATCGCAAAATTTTGCCGACAAACGATATTCACGTGTATATAGAAAAGCACCACAACAAACTTTATTCAATTGTACAAGGCTGCAGTCTCGTAATTAGAAAACATGTAAACATGTTTCACGAATAAATAAGGTTCGTGTTTTCAACAATCTGTGTTTCTTGTTATACAAAATCATGCAATGCTACAATACTATTATAAAATTTACACTCTCTAAAAAAAAAAGAAGAAAAATATCACATATTAAAAATAAAAATATAGATATATTTTTGTACTTATATAATATTTATTTTATTGTATAATATTTAATATTAAATTTTAATGTAATGTACAATACAGTAATATGTAATTATGTAAAAACACATTATTTAATTTATTAGATTATACTTAGAACATAATTTAATATTGCAAACACTTGTACAATATCGGATTATATTTGTATACCTATATTAATATTTAGTATTTAATTTAATATTAATATGTAGAATTACTCGCGTTAATTGCATTTATTCATATCTATTGCAATCTATATTATATAGCAGATAATCACTTTATCGTCGCACGTAATTGACAAATTATGAAGATGACTAGCTAAATCCCGGTTTACTAGCTGAATCCCGGTTTAAGTCCCTCGCTATTTTAGACAAGATTCAGTAAAACAAACGCAATAGAAAGGGTGCGTAGCGGACGCGTGTGTCAGAGTTGAAAGTTCACGCGTACGTGGATTCAAATTAATTTCCCATCGTGCGCTGTGCCGGCTCATTTCACATTCCAGTAGAGCGCATGGACGCGAATCGTGGTCGAGTGTCAAGCGAGTGCCCAGCGAATTCCCGGCCAAATTGGATCTCTCCCCCTTTCGGATTTCATAAATCGACTGAAAAGCTCGCAACCCCGTCCGTTCTTTCATTCGCTTTTTCACTCATTCGGGAGAAGAGTATCATCCTGACTGACCGCACCGCATTCAGAAAAATAAAAATCCTCCGTCCTCTCCGGCGATGAAGCGACCGATCGGAGTCATCCGATTGTCGCCATTCAAGCGCGGATTTTTCATTGATTCCCGTAGACTGAGGCGTACCGATAGAACAATGTCGAGTACCATCCGCGTAGATGGCACATGTCCATCTCCCTGTTTCAATCCGGACACTGGAATCCAATTGGACATAATTTTAGCTAAAAGTCAACGTCACCGGATGTTAGAACTTGCCACTCGCGACGAGAACAAAAATTGTGAATAGATTTATCCTGCAAAATTAAGCACAAAACAAACATAAATTGTTTTACAATCTAATTTCCACGTCTGAATAAATATTAATATACTTCATAGGTACACATATTCTTACTTACTTAGACGTAAAATTCGTTTGACTAAATTAATTGAATTTTTTAATTTTTCATGAAGAATTTAATTTTTCATGTATATATTTAAATCAAATATATAATATTAGATACGACTTAAATGTATCCATTCTCTAAAAGAAATAAATAAAACGACAATTAAATTAATTTAGTCAAGCGAACCATTTTTTTCTTTAAGTGTATCATTTCCTTTAACTTATCCTGTCTCGCTTACAATTAGATAATTGTAACTTTAATTAAGTTTGTAAAATGAGATAATATAAAGTGACAGTATATATACTAGGAGTATATAACTTTGTCTCTCGTAGGATTTTGACAGAATCACTCGTGACCAGGCCCTACTATCTCTGATCACTACTATAATATGTTTAATCCTTCGGAGCCGAGTAGATTTATTATGGATCCACTCAATTATAAATCTCCTTGTCAAAAATATCAAACAATTCAATTTTCTTGACGTTACAAGTGCAAATTTGGATTATTTAAAATATACTTAACATTTTTTTTTATACTAATTATGTCATTTTGGTTCCTTGAAATTATTTAATGCCTTTTAATTATCATAAATTATATGAACTTCACAGTAACTGTATTACAAATTTTCACATCCGGAAAGTTAATAGAACTCGTGTACTTACATCACGCGTAACATTATGTAGCGATTACTGTTGTAAAGTTGATTACCAAATTATCACAGTTCTGATAACCTGAACGAATATAATAATCTTTCGCAGTGCAAACTTGTCAATATTCGTTTTCATGCTCGTTGCATAAACTCCACAGTCGATAACCTTGTCATTTATACATAGCGGGACTATGTTAATCTCCGGATTAAAAAATATAAAGGAGGGATTCCAGCAAGTATCGATTTCTCACCGACGCGTGGAAAATTATACGCGACGTTGAACGTTGAGGAAATAAGGTCTGCTTCCGAGAAAGAAGCTCGTGGAAGAAAAGGTATAACGAGTAACTGTCGAAAGGAGGCGGTGATAAAAAGGGACGAGAGAGAGCCTTAAGACGGTGGTCGCGATTGCACAAAGGAATTCCGTGGTAATCCATTGGCGAAAGTCATGGTACGTCGTCTGGCGAACGATTTTCAGAAGCCGCGCAAAAATTGCGTTCAGTCATGTAGCAGTCGTAATAGATTCAGTCGAACTAGATTTAATTCCCTCTTCAATGTTCCTCTCCTTCCTCTTTTTCCGCGACATGCTTTCCTATCAAAACGCCCAGCTCAGAAATACTTATTGAGATTTTATCTTATGTGCATAAATCAATCTCTGCATAATCAAGCCATAAATAATACTGTAGTAATAGATGGTATGGCCAGTTTGATAACAGCAATATTATTACATGATTTCGTAGTTACATAACATTTGTTGATATTCAAATAATAAATACGGTATAAAATAATACATATTTTCTATGTAAAATTCGCTTATGTGAAAAGATGCAATTTTTATGTGTAAAATAAAATGAAATTAAACCGAGAAGATTTGTAGATTTTTAAAAGATCGTTAAAGAGATCTTTTGACATAACAGAAAATCGATTTCTAATAATTAAAGTACTAATAGTAAGAATTCGTACTTAAAATTGCATAAATTCTCTGCGGGTATACTTGGATAAAATTCATTGGACAACTATACTATGACGCCAAGAAATGGGAATAATTAAACTAAGATCAAACATTTCTGTAACTTTGCCGAATCTCACAGAAAAAAAAAACTGGGTGATAAAAAAGCAATCTCTTCGAAGAATTAACCAGTCGGCGGCTGACGGAGGTTTCCGACCTAATCTTTAATTAAACTTATCTGGATTCCAATATCCGGAATATTAAAAGTTTGGCAGGAGTTGCGGTCGACCGAGTGATGTGTGATTAAATATGGAGCTGATCCCGATAGATTCACGCAGCTGAATTCATTTTCTCTCTATCGCATCGCCTTCATATCGACGGGCTGTCTTCGTTGGGTAGTTGACAACGGCGAAGATTGCGAAAGAAAGAGAAAGAGGAAATTATAGGGGCGTAAAAAGCAGCAAAATTCGTGATAAAGATTTTACGACATTTTGAGAGGACACCTATTAAAGAACATCTTTGAGTGGCATTGAACGCTTGCTTGGACCTCTCGATTCGTCGGTGATTCGGACTTTAACTCTTGTCTCAGAGGGTTATAGTACGGCGACGAGCGATCGTTACGGTCGATTGCTCTCGACTGAAACTTTATCGAACTATCGGAAGTAATTCGTGTCAAGTTCGCGTAATAATCGTCCATGTAAGCAATATAAAAATTAATTAATCTTCGTATTCGAGCGGATTTCTATATAGGATAATTCTCTTCTGTGTTAATTGAAGTAAAAGTAATGTTCGCTCAGTAATTATATGAATTATCATCATGCAGAAAATGTTATAATAAATAGATATTAATTAAGTTGAATATTCTCCACGTATTCCGACTTTGCCGCTTTCCAGAAGTATAAAAACTTTAAAATTGCTATTCCTTGTTAATTAGATTTTCATATTTTACTTAATGTTGAAATTCTCTTTTTAAATTAATTTATATAATATCATATCATATGTTTTATAAAATGTTTCTAATTTTTTGAGAGGAAAATTGCTAACACCTTTCAAAATATAATTTAAATTGTGATGAAAACTTAATCAAGAATAATACATTTTCACAATGATTTACTGAAAGAATAAATTTTTACATTTATGATAATTTATGGACAATTCTTAGTATTTATGTTAATAAAACTATACATATATAGTGATTATTACCAACATTAACAGTAATAACAACAATTATGTAACATATAATTAGAACCACAAATATCAAAAATTATTTTCCCATTGTTATGAAAAAGATTTCATTGACTGATATACTCTTTTAAATTGCAAATAAAGAATAGAAAATATTCTTCAAAAAAAAAACGTGAAAATTCAAAAATATGATTTTCAACAAGCGCGAAGTGCGCCTTCCGATGTCGATAACGATCCCAATTGGTGATACAAAGGCGGACATGTGCAGGCATGAATCATTATTTAATAACGCAGCAGGAACGCCAAATATCGCGAGATGGAGCGTTCGACGAGCCAATAGGCCGTAAAAAAATCGGGATTCTGGCGCACTGTTGTACGGCAACGGCGAATAGCGTTTCACCGCGATGCAGCCGGCGTCGATTATCGACAACCGACGATAATAAATCGCTGCCGGGTGCTTTTCCGTCCCACGACGTGCTGTACGATGCAAGACACGCCGACCGAGCGCGTATCATCAATTATTTCCTGCCGGACGCGTATAAACGCGCGCGCCACGCGCATATCCGCGCGTATTATTCGCGTACGTTGCTCGTCGAGAAGTCGATGAATGCAATTGAGTGGTTTCGGCTCTGAACTGAGAGCGAATGAAGGACGACAAAGAAAGAAACGAATTGGCCGATACGACGATCGGAAACGCGAAATAAGTCGAGCGGGACGACGGTGAGAAATTAATACGCTTCGTTGCTGCCGTATTTTCGTTCAACAATCACGGAGCCATTTAGTTCGCACAAATAGCTGGCTGTCCGCAAAAAACCGTCGATTAACGAGAACATCAACGACCGATCGAAGCGACCGATTAGTTTCACAGACGCCCCGGGATTTCCGTGAGATTTGTCTACGTTTTTCGTAGTCGCACTCTCCAAGGATCCAGTTGAACCCAAGTTGTGGTTTAATTGAATGAATCATTTGGAAAAATAAAATGTCGAAATTCTGTATTAGAGCAAATAATAGACAATGATTTATAGTAATTCCCATAACAAAGTCAAGAATGAAGAAAATATAATATATATTGTAATATTTCTTGAATATATTTCATGTAATTGCCTTTATCTATCCAACATATTCCTAATTTATTTGTATCATTATTTTATAATGAATATTATTATTATGTATATATTATATACATATAGTTGAGCGGAAAATAATTATTATCAAATATTAATAAATAATTGTTGCTGTAAGAGATACAAAAATGAAAATAATTAATGGATTTACCCTAAAGTATATTATTAATGCTTCACGCGTTGTTTGTCATTACTAGGTAATGAATAATTATGTTTAATTTAAATTGACCTAAATAGGAATTTTAGAAAGTCAATGTTCGATGATGGTACTTTTCCTATTACATTATAATAACAATGATATAATTAATGTCCGCTGATTGTTTATGATAATTATAGCAATTTGCAAGGCGTCACATTTAATATGTATTATTACATCATAGGATTAATAAATCGACATCGACAAGCGCTAATAACATTACACTTAAATTTTCAAAAATGTACTAGATGTGAATTTAAAAAAATAATTTTGAATTTAAAAAATACTGTATTCAATTAATAATTCAAATAATCAGGATTGTCACAAATTTCTATCCTAAAACAAAAAACTTTTCAACCCAATCTCATAATGTTTTCTTGATTTCGAGATAAAAATTTCATGATTCTCCCTACCTTTCAATAATATTTAAAAAAATTTTTTTTTCGTCCTAATTTGAAAACCGTTAAATATTTTATTGAGAGATCAAAGTAGCATTGCAATGCAAATTACCAACTCCGTCTATTAATTCGATGACGACCCAAAAATTCTCGTTAAGAAATAAATTAAACGCAACTTTGGCACTTTCGTAAGCGGTAAAATGAGAAAATAAACTTTTGATCTCATTTTGAGAACTATATATAATATATGTATGATGTATGTACTTTAAACTTCTTTAAAGCCAAGAATTTTAAGATTTCCCTGACCATTTTCAATTTTTCTGATAATTTCCTGATTTCCTTGATTTCCAAGTAATCTGATTTCGGAACCTTAATCCTATCAAGTAATTATGCTTTATTTTCATATACTTTGAAGAGATTATATTTAGATATTATGTAGTTATATATTAATATTAATTTGTAATCACTGTGTTGCTTTACCAAAATTAATTATATATATATATTCAGCAATATAATTAATTTGATTACTAGATAGATTATACGAAATGAATTTAATCTCATACGGATGTACCACCACAGAAAAGAATATAAACAGAAACTTTTTATTAAAGTATCTAAAATTTTAGATATGTGTATAGATCAGAAAATAATTTTATTGGACTATATACAAAATAATTTTATGTGGGTTCAAGCTGATTGCTAGAATATTAAAACGTTTTGTAATATTACTCTGCATTATATTTGAGTTTCCTATATAATTATTTTGATGATCCAATAACATTTCCAGATCTATATTAGCAACATTTTTGGATATTTCAGCAAAATTGTTCTTTCCGTGTGGAGTTACGTGAAATAATACGATTTAAAAAGATGAAGCTCTGCCAGATAAATAAAATTTGTCGCGAGCAGACGCCGCGCCGAACATTGCCGAACGTGCAAGAAACTTTAATCACAGATCACGGTATTCGGCGATGATATTGCTATTCGTCACGAAAGCGACATGAGCAACGTTATCTTCGACGCAGTTTCGCGGGGCATAAAGGATGCGACCGTAAATCTCAGCGGGAGCTCATTTCGCTGGCGCAACACAATAGTTCGGCAATGCCGTCGGCCAGAAGTGTGCTCAAAAGGGTACCCGGGAGTACGGCCATTTTATTGTGATACGATTTACGATTGCTCGGACCGGCTGCTGAGCTTTCCGCATCCCGTGGTACGAATCTTTGGAATTCACTTACGTAGCCCCATGCGATCCGCATCCTCGAGTTTCTTCGTCGCAAAACGGAAGTTTTGCTTTCTTACCTGCAACAAGAAAAATTAAAATACGTCATGAATAAAGGAAAATATTAAATATATTAGAGCATATGACAAAAAAAAATGGAACTTTTCTGCTAAAAGTGGCAATTTGCTAATGCGTTCTATTTCGCTCTTATATATTATACCTGTGTATTTATTTGTAAATTGAAATGGCAACGTACAAATAAATCACAACCAAAAATTTATTTATAATAATAAATATTAAAAAAATACATGAATGTAAAATGATATAATATGAGATTACTAATTTAATTCGAAAAAAAATTACAGTAATATTGTACAATTAAATTTTTAAAAATTTACAAGTATAGATATCATACATTTTAAATTAGTCAAAAATTTGTAAACAAGAGGAACTTTTAAAATTTTTCATATTTTTATATAGCTATTTTATTTAAAGTTGAAATATTAGATAGTTGATAAAGATAATAGAATTTAAAAAAATGTATAACTAAATTTTTCAGTTTTCCATAAAATATTAAAATAAATTAGATATGAAATAGAATATGAATACCTTGTTATTGCTATATGTTATCATTTATAATATGCCAGTCGTATAATAGGACGTGACATTTACTAATATGCACATAGAAAACCTTTTCAATATTCCGCATAAATTCAAGTTTCTACCGACCATTTCCATTATGGATAAATTATACAAACTCGTCAGAAAAGTAGCTTATCGAATGCTGGTATATAAAATACTAATTCAATAAATGCTATAATTTTGCATACATTAATTTTAAAATTAAATTTATTATAAAATATTAATGACACGTATGATTTTCTTTTACAGCTGTTATCTAATTATAAAGAATATTCGCAGATATATTTCGCGATAATTATCAATATACTAAACACAAGAAACGCTAATTTGCTGGTTCAAAAGCACCCGCTTACGTAATACTTCCCAGAATCTCTTTAATTATACTAAGAACCTTTAGCGAATGCTCGTACAGCCGTCGTCCATATTTCTCTGCAACGGCGGCTACCATTTCGTACCGTTGCTATACGGTCGCCGGTTACGAGTCTTTTTCTTTCTCGCCGATCTCCGCAACGATGGCACGCAACGAAAATGTCTACGTAATTACGCAATACGAGGAAGACGGAGTGCAAGAGAAATAGGGTAAGATACAGTTAGAGCGAAGCAAAATTTATTGCACATTCCAAGTTCTCTTGAGAACATTGCATATAGTACACGCAAACAAAAAGATAAATAAACTAACAATAAGTATCAAAGTTAAAGTATCAATAAGATAAAATAAAAAGTAATTAAATATATATAAATATAAAAATGAAAAATAAGTTAATTTCGACAAATATTAAAAAAAAAAGAAGAAAATTTATGTAGAAAATTATTTGCGTCAAAATCAACATTGAAATTAAGAGAAATAAATAAATATTTAACAAAAAAGAAGAAAGTAAAAAAGTCATTAAGTAAATACAAATGTAAAAAAATTAAAAGAAAATGTTTCAATGAATATTGAAAAAATAGAAAGTTTGTGCAGAAAATAGTTTGTGTCAATTTCAATATTGAAATTAAGCAAAGTAAATCAATACATTTAATACAAAATAAAGAACATTATTCACAAAGCTGTTGGTAAGATAAATATAGCTTCGACGGATTTATCACGATCAACTCTGTCGAAATAATTAAACATGACAATGAAAAGAGAGCAAGAAAGAGAAGAGAGAGAAACTACGAGAGTTGCAATTAACTCGAAACCTCGCTCACGTTCCTGGCGATTCAGCAGTTAATCACCTAGGAAGTTATTCGGCATTGAGGGTCTATGTCACATCCATCCTCAACCAACCACCCTCCCCCCTCCCCCCACGTATCACTACACTGGATGGCAGACCCTTCCGTCGTCTCTTTCTCCTTTCCGCACTCGCCCTGATAGTGCTTCATTAGGATAGCATTCATAAACATCCATATGACGCACCTACAATCGTTACGCTGTGCTTTTCTTTCTCTATCACCCTTCATACATTTTTCTTCGGATTTTCACCTCTCCATTCTGTCGTCCGCCGCGGCACTTCGTGGATTTTTATCATCCCGTAATTTGATATCTACCAAATGCAGTAAAATTAGTAAGTTCTGTGATCTTTGAAAATTCTTTCGAGAAATTTCAAATTCAAGAAAAGGAAGAAATTTCAAATTCGGAAAAGGAAGTACGTTTTTTTTTTAGGGGGACTTGAAAAATTTACATAGTTTAAAACATAAGCAAATAAATAGGAGGTTCGTATTTTTACATTTTTTTTTATTGATACTAGAGCACAAATGTAATATCATAGAATGGCGTTAGCTAATAGCGAACGATAGCGCCCGTTTTCATTGTAAGCGAAAGATTTATTGTGACGGCCCGGCGGCGAGTTATCACCTTGCAACACGAAAGTGTGGATAATCGCACCAGACGCTGATGGAAACCTGTTCACGGTCTTTACTTGCCCGACGATCATCCGATACGCGCTGCATCACGAAATTGCGAAGAACTCCGTAATTGCAGCTTTTACAGAGTTTTCAACATGATCGAACCCTTTTCAGTATATTGAGATGTAACGTCATTTGTTTCAGCATATAACCACCGACACGATAGATCAAAAGTCTCGCAACATGGAGAGTTACTTGGCGCTGACTAATATCAGATATTGCTATATAAAGTATACGATAATATACAATATTAATCATATACAAAATAAGATCCATTTAAGTTTTATCAATCCATAAGAATGGTTAACAAAACGGAATATAATAAAAATAATAAATAAATAAATTGCGGTAATTATACCAGAATTAATTATCGTCAGATTCATTTCGTTTCATTTATTAAATCCCGCTGGTCTGTTCGGGTCTACTTGACTCAAAATGTAATTAAGTGAAAAAGTGGCACTTCTCTCATTTTAGTTGATGCAATTCATTTTCTTAATACAGTAGACATTTTATTTAAAATTTTTTGAAAACCTGTTTCTATGTATGATGAGATTTGATTTAGACTTTGTATGTTAATGTAAGATCTTTTTTCGGAAGAATTTTTTTATTTTTTTAAAGCTTTTTATTCGTATTGACTCAAACAACGTGATCATAAATTTAAAAACAGACCAGCAGAGTGGATCATAAATATAACTAAACGTAATTAAAAAAGAACAAGACATTGCAAGAAAATTGCAATATTTTTGCATAAATGATCGTAATAATTTAAAAAAAATATTATAATATACTATTGATCGGCTCGTTTTTGAAGAGCAGTAGTTTGCGTAAACGTGATTGCAAATACTGCGAATATCTCAGAAGTTCTCGAAACTTTCAATTTGACGAGGCGAGGAGTGCAGAATTCTTTTCTTCAAAAAGCGAAACTCTTCTCGGACGAAACTCTTCGAAAAACTTTAGCCCTTCCACGACTTGGCAATTTCATGGCAACGGGCCGCTCCGCTCGCGTGATCGTGCCATAGCGAGAACACCGTTTCGTGAGCACTAATGGATTAAGGCGGAAAACGCAGTTAAGCCGAAACCAATCCCTTATCTTTCATCTCGTAAGTGTATGGCGGACGAGATGGAACTATAGATTCTTTGTGGAACATCTTTGCCCAAACTTGTTCTTTCTTCTTTCTTCTGCTATTTAATTTTTTTCACGCGTGTTGCATCGCGTCGCGGTGCATTCGTGTCCGGGCGATTTGTTCACGAATGAAATTGCAGTTTGAGTTTTCGAAGCTGCGAGGCGCGTCTCCTGTGCGATATTGAACTGTGACACGCATATGTCTGTAACGATAGATATTGTCTGTACAAACGATTACTCGGTCAATATTGAGAATCATACGCAGGCATTGCCTTTAGAAACAAAATATGTCCTAAAATGCTCAATTATAAGTAAAGAAGCGCCACAGGCAATCAAGGTTAGATCTTAGTGCTTAATATAAAATATTTCTATTAATGAATATTTAAATAAAATTTCAAACTACACACTGTACAAAGACGAGTGCTATACATAAGAACTGCTACACAGAAAGAACAATTTTGCCGGAGTACTTAAAAATTTAGCTAGATACAGATTTGAATAATTTTGTTGGAATATTCAAATATATAATTATGTAGGACGGCAAAACATAATGAGTAATGTTGAACATAATGGCAAAAAATTTTGACATTTAACTCGTGACATTTTACGTTCTACGCAATTACTTGTCTTGATGGTCTAACAAAATCATTTCATTCAAATCTGAATTAACTAAATTTTTAGATACTTTAACAAAATCATTCCTTTCGTGTAAATGTTGAACAGTCATATCTTTATAGAAAACAATAATCGAAAATTTAATTTAGACTACACTGAGAAAAAAATGTTGTTGATTCAATTAAAGTTTTTATTACAGGCTGTCACTAACATAAGTGATTAATTCATATATATTTTTATTGACATAAAGAAAGTTTGATTATTGAGATAATAATTTATGCCTTTATGTCAATAAAAATATACATGAATTAATCAATTATGTTAGTGACAGCTCGTAATATAGACTTTAATTGAATCAACAGCATTTTTTCTCAGTGTATGTAATTATAAAATATTCTATGAACTCTGCGCGCGCGTAGCACGAAATGTTTTAAATAGAAATTTCACTTCAATAATGTATATATTTACTTCATTCTGTGTTTATAAAATACAATGAATTACATACTTTGATATACATAAAATCACGCAATTGTGTTAAAAGAAAACCCGGCAATCACCAATAAGAAGAAATCGCGAGCTTGATTAATGATCGTGAGTACGAAATTAGCGATTTGTCGTCGATTCAACGTTTCGCGGGTCTTCTCTCTGTACCTTTGATTGAAGCCATTGAAAACTCGTCTTTGATATTGCGGTGACGACGGCGACGGCGACGACGATGTCGCGACTATGGCGACGGCCACAACGACGTAAGTTACGCGGATCGATGACGCCCGAGACGTCCCAAGTTTAACGATTTACAATGACGAAAGTAATCGCGTTATTTCCGCTTCGTTAAAGGTACACTCTCTCGAAGTAACGATTGCATATTCGTGCATGTATACGCGACAATAAAGCCGCGCAATCTGTAAAGCGAAAGTTTATACGCGAGGCGACCGAGCAATCCTTTCTCGAGGGCTTTCATTTTTCCGTAATACGTTTCGATATTACGCTCGGATTTTTAAAGCGTGGAACGTTGCGCAACACCGAGATTGATTTCTATTATCTTCTTATCATTTTCCTGCGTTGCGTAAACGTAAGCTTCACAAGCAGTGTGTTTATGCAAGCGTGATTGATACATTTTGTGCAACAGTCAGTGACGAACAGTCTCAGGGTCTCATGGATTTTCCATAAACGCGTTTCAAGCGTCGTAAAAGACTTCTTAACGCATCTTGCCGCGATCCATTTTCGTCAACGTTCTCAACTGCATATGCATCTGCTCTACATATTAAACGCAAAAGTATAATATGAAAAATGAATTCTTGACTAGGTAGGACGCATATATCAGTCCCTCAATGTTGTGATTTATTGAGCGTGACAAGTTTATTTTAAGACATTTTTATATGATCGTAAATCGGAAATGTATGCTAAATTTGCACTGCATCTACCGCGGCAACGTGGAAAACGATTTAATACGTAAGCGATAACAAATTGGGGAAACTATCCAATCAAAGGATTAAACAATAATAATGAAATCAGATCATTTTGAAAAACAATAAGAATAATAATCAAATTAAGTGAGAAGCAAGTAAAAAATTAATAATATTTTACTCATATAAATTAATAAAATTAATCCGTTTAAACTTAAGGCGAATTCGATTGGAAGCACTAATGCGCATTAGTGCATATTAAAGCCGTTGTACGCTGACTTAGTTTGAGTATAAAAATGAAATGTAAATAATAAAAATTAAAAAAAATTAAATGTAAAAATTATTTTTAACCGTTTAATTTAGATTGTTATTTGTTGTTTGACTTTTAGGCTCGTAGCCTTTATTCTTTCATTTATTGAAATGTAAATATTTCGAATTATGAAATACATATTTTACCTAATAGTACAATAAAATGTATTGAGTATTTCACGATTTAATCGAGTTCTATGTTTATTAATAAATATATTTTTACTTTAAATTTATTTTGTGTACGATGGCTTTAATGTGCACTAAGTGCGTCCAATCGAATTCGTTATTAGTCATCATCAACTATAGAAATAATAAATTAGTAAATTAAGACATCATAAAAAACAAAGAAAATGAAGGATTAAATTAAAAGCGTTTTTAAAAATTTATCCAACTACTTTGTGAATTATTATACAATTACAAATTATGTTACCTTGTAGTAATCCTTGACGAGAGAATATATCATCTAATGTAACTGAGCATTGTATGTTAATAAAACATAATTAACAGCGCCAAAGGTGAGAAAAAGTGTCTTCATACAAATGATAATTTTCTAAATAACGTCTTGAAGCAAAAAGTAATGTGTCAATAAGAAATAAATTGCATTAAAAAAAAGTACCAGAAAACATTGTTATAACATATATTAAAAATAATGCATTGAAAAATAAAACAATAAATATATTTATTCGAA
This sequence comes from Acromyrmex echinatior, assembly GCF_000204515.1. The sequence goes on along the minus strand of NW_011627473.1, from coordinate 254,737 downwards.
AAAATACGACTATCTTTTGAACTATCTTTTGAAATATGACTATTACTTTTGAAAAACGTATATGATAAAATCGCGAATGCAGCATGATAGATTGCCGCACAGCGCTTTCTCTCGTTTGAATTCAGACGATCTAGACAATTCCCCTATTGTGATTTAAAGGACGCCGCAACTTTCGAATCGCGACCATTTTCCCGAACGACGTGACGCACACGTTCGCGAAAAGAAGGAGCCACTTTGAAAAACAAATTCGCGCAGGCTCATCCGCTTGCAAATTCGCGCCTTTATCGCGGGATATTGCATGAGGTACACACACACACACACATCTACGCGCCCGCGCACATATACGCACATACATACAATACAGGCACACAACTCTGACGTGCAATTCCCAACGGCTGCGTCACTTTGTTACCGTATCGTAACTATGCTATGTGAAGCCACCCTGACATTCGCTCTTGCGTTATTCTAACGCTCGCGCGCAGAGTAATATAACCGACGACGCAGCGACAACGACTTCCTGTATGCTCGCTGAGATTGAGTCACTTAGATGCCGCGTGTACGTCATGAAAATTCAATAGACAACGTCCCCTTGCATATGTCCGCATGCGGAGATCCCGGTTCTCCTGGTGAAGGGAGGACGAGGGAAACAGAACAGGGGGGGGAGAGAGAGAGAGAGAGAGAGAGGGAGAGGGAGAGGAGATGCAATAACGGCGCCATGGGACGCTTATCCTGGGGATCTTTGTGCCTCGTGTGCGGCCTCGCCCTTTGTGCCTCCGCACCTCTTATCGCGATCGTCGACCTCTTGGCCGGTCGCTTTCGAAAGCTACCCCCGAAAGCAGTTCCTACGCTCCCCCGAGGTCGCCGTCGAAAAGACGCGTCGAGCGGCCTCGTATAGGTAGCAATGCATCGTTGCAGTACAAGCTGTTGTCGTTGCGACCCTAATTTCTTAGGGTGCAACAAAGCGTAATGTATTCACTCTAATGAATCTACTACTTCCTTTGTAGGGCAAAGATAAGTTGTTTAAGAATTCAGTTCCGTAATAATATTAATTGATTCATCTTGTTAATGAAGAGCTTTTCTTTTATAAACATGATATTCACCACCTGGCTGATCAATGATTCAGCAAAGCGAGAAACTTGCATTAATTGAAGAAGGATACGTATAAGGACATTCACAAAATAATTAAAAGATTGTTGATAAAGGATAGTTCTATCATTATTTTTCAATTGTTTAATTATGTATTATTATTGCAACATGATTAATTGTAATTATTGGATTGATAAAAAAAATTATTAATTTACATACAAGAACTCTCAAATGTAACATAACAATGACCAATAGAAAACGACAACTCATCATTATCTTTCAATTGTCATTGAATCAATATTTTCAATTAACTTTAATTATTGCATTGATAAAAAATTATAAATTAAATAGAAGGATTCTCAAATATAAAATAACGATGATTGATAAAGAATAATCTCATCGTTATTTTTCATTTATTGTAGCATTAATATTTTCGATTAATTCTAAATTTTAGAATATTAACAATTTGTAACATAAAAATATAAAAAATGTTATAATAGAGAAAAATTATTGCTCCTTTAAAAAAAGGAAAAGAATACTGAATTGCTTGTTAAGACAAAAGAGATGTGTCAAACAAAGAGACGTATATTCCAAAGCACAATGAACTGTTAGCAAAGGACAGAAACTAATCGCTTATCGCCACAAATATTGCCGTGACAAATATAGAAAAGGAGCGATGCGAGAAATTCATACATACATAATGTAGTGGGCGTTGCCGTTGTGCCGTCTCGCACAAATCGAGTCACGAAAGCATAAAGCGGCACTCGTTTCGCCTTATCGTTATCAGCAACGGACAAAATTGAATAAATGAAAAGGGGGAAAAAAGAGAAAGATTCCGTCACGCTCTCTTGTCCAGATGGTTGATGGGACGTGCGTTCGCTCGTGTCGCATCCGGGTACCCTAGATCACTCATAGGTGCAATATGTATTACCTTTATCCGACAGTATCTACCGACAGTGCGTGCACGCGCGTGTCCGCCGTGACATATGCGCTTATCTGTCCATATCCTGATTGGCTCTATCGGCTACGTGCGGTGGCAGGATCCCGCCATTTGGTACTGGAACGCGAGAGTTCTTTGATCTTTCGCAAATCAAATCCGATTACGCATCCAGGTCCAGCTCTTCTCGTTTCCCTCTCTCTTTCTCCGATGTCCTCCACCGTGGTAACCGAGTGTCCCTTTTTGGAGGGAACTTTTCGTCCTCCGCGCACCTTGACGGTTGGTAACGGCATTAATTCTCCCGCGGGCTTTTTCTGCACCGGGCGTGTCTCTCTCGTAGCGAGACAACTTCATTTATTCATTCACCGGATCGGACACGCGTCGCGTGCGTCGCTAAAAATCGCACCCCGTACACCGAGGGGCGATTCGCCACGGCTCTCGCGATTCCATAGGGAATCGCATGTCTCACGTTAAGCTCCGCTTGTGTGTAGCATCGTTCTCGAAGATAAGATTGATTTACGTATTATAGATGAAAGGGGAGACTCAAGAATCGTTGTGTCGTTTAAGTAGGCGTGACAGAAAGGGCTTCTAGTTTCCATGCAACGAGATAAAAAGAGGAGCTATGCTTATATTGCATCGTAACGAATTTATATTCATTAATGCGCGTATATTAGAAAGTTTCGATCGTCCGGATATTATTTTATTCTTTAATGTAATAGCTCTTGAATCCTAATTAATCAAAGTCATTTTAATTTGCAGAACTGTTTATGAATCAATTAAAATAAATCGCTTTTCGAAATAACGAGTAAAAGTTGAAAGGCACGATCATTTCATGAAAAAGAGAAATGAGGAAAAAGAGAAATATGTTTTCACCTACCACTTAATTATAACATATAGCAATATTTAAATTTAGAATGTATAATTTCATATGGTACGATCGAACATTTATGTATTATGCGGAAATCTTGAATAGTATTTACTGATTAAAGACATTATATTACGGTCTAATAAGTGGTGAGTTTAATTAACGAGCGCGTCATAAAATTCGTGAAATCGCGTTCATTAAGCGAGACATCGAAATCGTTCGCGGCATACCATAAATATTCATTACGATTACTTTATACGCGAATGTGCGTGCGCGCGTTCTCGTGTGCCACAAATCTAGTAATACGTGATTAACAATTTTGAAATTCGCCAAACTGCACTGATATATCTACCGGCACGGCATGAGGGCGCGCACGCGTCTATCGTGGATTTATGACCGTCATTGATTTAATTACAGTCTGGTTAACCTCATTCAACTAATCATGAGGTTTATGTCGTACCGAATGCTGCACAGAATGCGCGATCCAAATCGGTGCGCCTTGCGCATATACTTAACTTGTTAACAAATTGCCACGATGGTTAGCGGTAATCGGCAATTTTCGTCCATATTTATGTGCCGTTCCTTTTTGGTGAATGTAAACTTCGGCAAACGTCAACTTTCACACTCTTAATTACATTATTATTAATTATATAAGATAATAATGTAGTTTTGATATATAAACATTCTTCTTTTAGGATAAGTCAAAATTAATTTTTCCTTAATAAGCTTTTTAGCTAAATGTCTTATTTTAAATTAAAAAAAAAAAAAGAAATTTAATACGTAACATTCTCAAAATTAATAACGCAGTAAAAAACATTTCGTATAGTGTTCTTTTTAAATTTTTGAGTTTTTACTCTTTTACGTTAAATATCCACATGATTAAATTTGAAATATTAGATTCTCTCATTGAAATTGACTTAAAACAAATTAGTAATAAAGTTATCTATTTTTAATCCACAGTTAATTAAAAATCTGTTCAAAAATATTTAAAAAAATTGATAATTGTTTACTGTATCTATATATGTATCTATATATACATATAATAAAACTGCTAATTTTCTTGACAGATTCAGTACAATTAATACAATACTATTTTTTTAGAAGAAGTTTTATTGTTTCATAATAAAAAAAATAGCAGTTTCGAATAACAATTCATTCGTAACAATGAAACTTCGAAAGCTGTACGAACAATCCACTAGTTAATTTTCTACAACGAGGAGATTCTCGTAGATACTATTGCAAATGTTTTTGCTAAAACGTTTTGATTGTAGGCAATTACACCTAATTGGCATCAACAACGCGCGTATACGAATGTTGAAATGAGAGAAGACAGGAAATTATTGTGTCGACAGAATGGTTGCAATAAAATACCCTCACTACCATTTTCGTTATTTTGCGATTCACCTAGCTAGCGACGATTCGGTCTACGTCCGTAATTGCGGCCGGTGTCGCGATACACCGAATCGCCATCCGTGTATCTCGCGTGCCGTCTGTTTCATCCAGTTAAAAGGTTTCGGCATTTGGTTATTCGACACGTTTGTATCTCGCCGTTCCACTTTCAGTTCGTTCCCCCCGAAAATTTGTTTACAAATGCGCCTGAATTCGTCCGGTTCGTTATCCGCAACGCGAATAATTCGCTGGAATGGATTCAAGAAAGAATAACAACGTGATAAACGCGCGCGGTACGTGATCGATATAACGCAGCTAAATTGCGATGTGTTACAAAAAGCACTCAGCAAAAATATTGCCAGGACATGTAATTGAGAATTGTAAAATTTTCAACTGAAAAATTCCTCTCTGTATTTTTATAATTATCATTTTTATAAACAACTCTTCTCTGGATATGTGTTCTCGCGACACAAAGTATATTACACAAAGTGTAAAAGTAAACATAAGATTATATTTGTATTTTCATCACTACAAATATTTCACGCCTATTAAAATGCACTCCATGTTACGGATATCATAATCCATTCCATTTACACAATGTTACTAAAGTTAATAATAATGTGAGATTTTTTTTACTTGTTATCTTTTCCGAGATTTATGTTCAGGTCACATGAAAAATATGAAGCGACACAGTAAGCTCAACATCTCGTGCACTGTATTATATTACCGTCATGCCAGTTTTTTGTAAAATTTATTGCATCGTGCAATTTTTGCAACGACTAATCCTCTTTGACAAATAATCGATTACGATATTCGATACCGTTCATCGTTAGTTAGATCGTTATTCAACCGCTGATGTATGCTTCTAAAGATAATAAAAAAATCGTATATAACAGAGACATTTTCTCCATCGTTCCCCAAATTACGAAGGATGCGCCTTCCGATGGTGGTACTTATCGAGGATCTACGATTCGTAGGGGCTATTTACGGTTCGTAGGGTGGCTCGCCGACCTTTCCTCCCTCCATCGCGCTTTTCCGTTGGCCTTGTCGATGCCCTTTCTTTGCTGCAGGAACAACGGCTTTTGCGAACGATAAATCACGACATGCTCGTGCAGGGAAGTTTTCAGACCATTTCCGGACGGTTTGGATTTTTATGCTAACGTCGCGGACTGATATCGCGTCCTGTCTTATACGTCGGCAGTACCATTCGCTGCGATTCGTTCGTTTCGTTGGTATATCATCGAAGGATCGAATTTATACCCATGGGACAACGGATATATATTACAATATCCAGTAAAGGAAAAAAAAGCAAATTCTGGATTATCGCAAAAAAATGACTTTTGCACTTGATCCATTTAAATTGGTGATAATCATGATTTCAGTTATTATCAGAAATTCAGAATAAGCCACGATTTATTTCTTGGAGCCATATTCGGCTTTACATTATTCAATTATTATTTCTTCCAACAATCTTAAGCCTGCTTGTGTTTTAGTAAATTATTAGAATTGCACCACACAGTACGCAGAATCTATAATAATTTACTAAAATTCAAGCAAATAGATACGTTATAGCAAAAGAACGTGCATCGTATGCCGCAGGCTTTAATATATATAAATTGTATAAACTAAAAGGAAAGATATAAAATGGTATTAATTTAAAAAAATTTAATGTATAAATTCACATGACATGTTTTGTAAATTTCATTTATTCTACTAATGTTATTTTATATAATAAATCAAAGTCTTTCTTTAAAGAAGATTGATTACTTTATTTCTTGTTATTTCTTGTTAATATTTACTAAAATATTTCACGACAATAGAATACAGTTATTCTTTATTTGTCATCTATTTTTCCGATTTACTACATGGGCGTAATCTTTCAAAATGACGCTAATTCAAGAGAAATTAGCTTTGAAAAACTTTCGCCCCACAGGGGTGAGATGTCTTTGTGGACGAACAGGATTCCGCCAAACCGACCCTGCTGTCGCATAACGAGCAGCTTCGAGAAGGGTGCGATTCAGTCGACAAAAGGGCACAGAATATCTACGATCAAATCCCGGCTGCTCCAGCTTGACGAACTATATTTGTGACGTTTTTTTCGAGGGGCGATCAGAGCCTCCCGCGAGGATCGTCTGCGCAGCTCCCCCGTGGCCGTACGAGACCGCCCTCCAGGTCAGGTTCATCCCCTAACTGAGCTAATAAGCAACCCCAAAGAGACGTCGAGCAACTGTGACATATCTATATACATACATACGCACGTATCCACTCGGGGGTTGCCGGAGGCTAATTTGCATTAATATTTGGGATGGTAATTAGAGGAAAGGTCATAATAATCGTGATACTTGGACACCCTGGATACCCTAATAGATCGACTCTGTGTAGCTCTAACTTCGACAATAATACTACGAGCAGGAACTGTGCTGTCGACCCTTCATAATGTCTGCTGCCTCCCCCCTTCGGGCGATCTGTTATTTTGAACTTTCGACAACCGCATCCGGATCGTTTCTCTTTGTCGAGAGAATGACTCCGGTCACGCTGGATGGAGCGCTACGAAAAACGTAATGGCGATAAGGGACGGTCGGTTAAAGGGTTAAAATTGAATGTTCTCTCTGTTGACAAATTGACAGTTTTTTTTTCTTCACGTAAAGATAATTATTGTTATTAGTTTTCAATTCCGTTTCAAAAAATTGTTTTCCTTCTTTCAATTTATCTTTCCAGTTATCGAGTTTTATCAAAAATGCAGTTACTGTCACATTGTAAAATAAAAAAAAATTACGGAATAAAAACCTTTAACGTTTATGAATTTTTTTGTATTTTTTGGTTTTTAATAAGATCTGCAACTGATAAATGCGTGCTACGAATCACGATGACCGTAAAAAAATGTGCTAATGACATCGTCGACGAGATGTATTTGCCACATTTCGGGACGCGTTCGCGTCAGGTGTGCAAACAGAGTACAGTCCGACGCGTTTGCATCTAAATCCGAAAAAAACAACCTTGCCGAGCGAAAAATACCGCTACGAGCCATGCGGAACGAATGTAAACCAGAATGTACAACGCGCGAGCTACACGATTCCATACCATCGAGAGTTCCGGTAGGTAAATAATTATACGCAACGGTTTCATAAAACGGTCGCTGGAAGGATCGGAGAGCAGTTACAGTAGGATCGCGTGATTTCCAGCTGGCACGTTAACACATGGATATCGATTACGCATTCCTATAGCGTAAATAATTATGCATAACGAATGTCAAGCAGCCGCGCTGACAATGTGTATAATTAACGAGTAATGTAAACTCTTGTCGCTCTTTTAATCTCGAACGAATGTTTATCATTAATGCAGTTACAGATCGACAAATCAAGCCATGTGTGACCATAGAATAAAATTTAAACATTAACAAAATCAAGAAATAAACAGTAAATATCTGATCTGTTAAACCATGAGAAAAAACAAAAAACCAAGAGTTGATAAAAATTTCATGCTGACATTGACGTTAAAAATTTTCCAGTCGATACCAATTAAAAATAACCTAACATTTGTGTTACAATTTTACATTTAACGATATGAACATATTATAACACATGATGTTATGTACTTTCTGAATTTTTTCGAGTGAAATTTTCACTCTAATCCTGGAGTCATTGACCAGTTCACTTTACGTGAAGGAAGTATTCATTTTAATAGAGTGAATTCTTTTACATTAAGACAAAAAGTGAAAAGTTTCACTCTCATTTTTAAAGTGAAATTGTTAATGCTCTAAACTTTACTCCAACTTAAAGTGCAGAAATCTCGCCAAATCACGCTTAACGTCTTCTTAGTTCTTGTTCTCGTACAAGTGCCGTTTATAATTATTAACTGTGTTGTTTTAAGTGTATGAACGTCAAGTATTTGACAAACTCGGGAATGAATCTATCAGAGGTAAGTCTGTTTATACATTTGTACATACATAAAATAGAAATCAAAAAGATACGAACAGAGGTTAAAGTATTTTGTATAGGATAATGAAAGAAATTAATTTGTATTGAAAACGTTAAATGAAATGTAATAAGTCGAAATTCATGTCTTCAATCTTTAATATGTTTGTATTCCTGTACAGATAAAGTATTTAGAGATTTCAAGACTTATTTAAAAAATGTCCGCGACTTTATGATTAAGTTACAAAACATCTTCTCTCCCGAGAAAAGTCACTCTTTTTAGAGTTGAAGCATAAATCCAAATGAAGAGTAAACAATTTCACTCTTTTGAAAAGTGAAATTTCGCCCCACTTTGATATTTTCACGAATATTTGGACTTTTTCACTCCAAAAAAGAGAGATTTCACTCCAAGAAATTTAGAGAGTAACAATTACATTGTTCAGTGCAAAATTGTAACATAATTACAATTTTATGTTACGTTATTTTTAATCTTTTAATTGATGTCGGGTTGGCTTTTAATTTTTCATATGTACTCTTATATTCTCTTTTTTCTTAAAAATTTACTTACACATCTCTCTCATCTCTCTCTTTCTCTCTCTCTCTCTCTCTTTGCGCCGAATCCAAAGAGTACTCTGTTAAAAAGTTTTCTTACCTGCAACAAAAAAACATAAAATCGTTACATTATGGGAAAAATACAAACGTTATAAAAATATAAACTTTAAAATACGACAGGCATTAGCAATGGATCATGTCACGGTGATAACTCGCAAATTCTAGCAACTCTCTGAAAAAAATACTCGCGAAAGTCTCAGTAGTATTATCAAACGTTAAAATATGTTATTAAAAATAAAATCACCCTTCTCTCTGACTCTTTCTCTTTGTTCTCCGCAGAATAATTAGGAATGAATTTTTAATTCGACTTGCTATTGTTGGAAAGGCAAGATTACTTGATGGGAATTGTGTTTCTCGTCAATGCCATGCGATGAAAAATATCGTCCGTAGTGGAAAACGTTCACACCCCGTGGCATACGGACGTCAGAAGCGATTTAGGGAGCTGGTACTACGGGTGAAAGTCAAATAGAAACCCCCGCCGTGTTGAAATACGACGTCGGAACGTCCCTCGGTACGGTAATGGAAAGAGTCAGGTCGCGCTTCTGTATACAGGGTGTGCCGAAATAGGTGGACGGCTTAGTAAACGTCAGGCACAGTTATTAAGATACATTTTCGTAACATATGGTGCGTATAAACAAGAGAACGACACGTTACATTCCGAGAAAATAGGTGCACGATCGCAGTTCTCTTCGCAGCAACAGATTTCAATTCGTGGCAGCAAAAGCGCGTGCCGCTAAAAAATTCGTGCAGTCACGATAACATGCTACGTGCTCCGTGTGTTACAGGCAAAGCTGTATCAGTGTCGAAAAAAGAACGAAAGCTGGAAGGACTTTCCTTGGCGTTTTGCCCGTCGAGAAAGTTAATAGTCACGCTCACAATCAAATCATAATTTTATTTCATTGCAAAGACCACAAAGCTCTTGTTTAATCTGCTAATTTACATTACAGCTTCACAAGTACGTGAAAATCCATTATAATAGCGTGATACAACTATATAATAATTATTAAATTCCATTAATGGATCAAAATTGTTATAATCACGAATAACTCGCAGGTGTTTCGTAGTTGTGTAAAAAGTAAAAAGAATAAAATAATTATTTTAAAATAAGTAACCTGTTTGAGACAAGATAATTTGGCATTAAAAGAATCGATCGACTGACACTCGTATTAGTTAATATATTGTCACCTTGTACATCATATAACGTCTCTATACCGGTGCGAACCCTCGCACGAGCGATTGCGGTCGGTTCACGAAGGGCAGACAGGGATGTCTTTAGGGGACGGACTCTTTACGACATTATGTATCACTTAAATACCCTCCCGCCGACAAATAGCCTGACTCATGGGATTTTATTAGGCCACCGTGAGCGCATTCTATCGCGAGATAATGGCGGGCGCCGGCCAAGCACGACACTTGGTTACGGCCGTACGAACAAGCGTGTTCATATTCGCATGTACAGCCACGATGTCACGAGAACGAAACGTGCGTTTGTAGTGGTAGGCGCTTATGTCAACCATTAGGGAGAGGAAGTAAAAGACGAATTAAACGCGACGTCCCTTTTTCGTTAATCAGCCACGATTTATGGACGTCGGTACGTCGCTACCATTAGTCGCAGTCAGTGACAAAAGAATGTAGTAATGGTAGTTCACTGTTGTTACATACATCAAAACGCACCGGCTGCACCGATGTTGAACGGATCGATTAGTCACGCGCTAGGATATCGAAAATTTCTCTTTCTTTATTCATACTGTCAATGTTATAATTCAGAGATTTCGATTGATTAAATTTATGTATAGAGAAAGGAAGGAGAGATTATAGAATACTATTTTGTTTTAATGAAATAACTTGATAGATATTCATATGACATAATTATTTTTAGTACAAGTTTTTTAATCACAGAGTGATACCAATTATAGTATAAAGTGATACAATTTTGAACATGGTACAATCCTGAACGAAATAAAATTTGAACTCAATTTTTATAATTCAAGTTTTTTCTGTTTGGTATCCTTCACACACTCAAGGATATCAAACTTGAACTTCGAAAATTGGATTATTTTATTTTGTTCAGAATATTACAGGTAAAAGTTCTTTGGATATATAGAACAAGTTTAATTTACAAAAAAGAAAGGTTGCAATTATGAAATAAAAAGGGAAATATAGAATACCATCTCTCTCTCTCAACTAGGAGATATATTTTATTATTAAATTTGATTCAATTATATTAATTAAAAACCACATTCAAGCCGGACTGAAGTTAAAGTTAAAGTTTAATTAATATCAGCGTACTTCTCAAAATTACGTAAAAAGTACACACTTGTAAAATTATCTGCTACTTGCAAAATTGAAATACAAGAACACAGTAAACATTAACGATCAGTGGTCATGGTAATGTCTAAGTAGCAGATTGTGAAGAAATAATTTTGACAGTCGTCTCCAGAATGCATTGCAAACTATATAAAATATCGTACTGTTCCTCACCTTTCCTTTAATCTTTTTTTTTTGCTTATAATATCGTTTATGTGTAATCGTATTAATATTATTTCATGTAATTTAAAAGAAAAGACAAATAAATCAATAAAAGAAAATAAATTGTTTACGCATCCAATTTAAATTCAATGCATCGATTTAATCGTGAGTTAGAGTTGCTGTTAACAGTTGTTTCTCCATCCGTGTTAGTCAGAACCTGAAAAGGATAAAGGATCGTCGTATAAAGTTAATTTATGAAGGTTGTCAGTGCGATTGTCTCCTTGCGACATAATTGCGCGAACGCGGCTCGTAATAGTCGACGAATCGAATTACATTCGGTACGATGAAGAAAATGCTTCGTGTTAATATCACGCTGCGTGTCTCCCAGATTTTAAACGCTCGCTCTGGCATAAACAGTTCGCTTTGTCACTGTACCGTAATAAAGCCTTGGAAAGACGATGAAGTGTTTAGAAACAATTTTCGAAGCTCTCCCCTTATGCTGTAATCTCGCCGATCCTCGAAGTCGCTCAGAGACAAGCTCATAACGACCGTAATGGTTAACCAAGAACCTCAAACCTTCGTCTTAAGGTTTCCTGAGATGATAAATCCCTATTAACGAGTTTCCTTCTATCATCAGTAGTTCAAGGCACCACAAGCTTATGCAGATATTCTATCGCGTGAACAAGAATACTTTATTTAATCCCGTTGCTGAAGCATCTTTGCATCAGGAAATACATAAACAAAGAAGAGTAAAAACTCTCCTCGCTTTCTTAGTTTATGCACGCGTCAAATTCTCATATTTTAGATGAATATGTCCGCATACATCATATCAATTTTAGCATCATCGGTTCTTCCAAGTTATATAGCCTTTCGACGAGGGATTTTCGACGGAAAATGAATTTCATGTACACATTGTGTTATACGTCGATAAACCGAGCCGAAAGGGATAAAAGCCGACGACGAAAGGCGAATGTCGTTCAAAGCTCTCTAGTTTCTGCAACGTTCTTGTAAATTCGCTGCGGGACGAAATCCCCTTAAACCGAAGCGCGTCTTCGTTGATTAACTCGACGTTCAAAGTTTGAATATTTATAACTTGTGCGGGGTGACAAGATCCGAGTCTAAGAGTTTCGGAACAAAGCGAATACACGGCGTGTTGTCCTGATGGTAAATTTCCGGTGGTCGTCGATTCGCAAAAAAGTAACGTTTGTTCAACGGAAAGAAGCTAAAGAAAGGAGAAATGATTTTTGTTATGACATATGTTTTACTTACATGAGGAAAATGAAAAATTTAAATAAAATTTAATTAACAAATGTTTGTAACAACGAATTTTAAATATTAAACGGAAAAAGGAACTTGGATAAATAGAGAAAGAGAGAGAGAGAGAGAGAGAGAAAACAAGTATTATTTTAAAAAGGTTCATTAAATTAAATGTCAACTGTAACACATACACTCTTGTTTATATATATAATATAAAAAACATCAAAATATAGCTTAAATGTGAAGTAAATAAACATACCGCTCCCTTATTTCAAAAGTAATAATTTAAAAAAACGATTTTCAAATTATTACCACGAATAAATTAGATAAACGTTACCCTGATAGTGTCATAGAAAATGAACTAATTTAAAATCATAAAAAATTGTCACAACTAAAAAAGCATAGATCTTTAAAAAAATCGTAAAAATCAAACTTTAAAAGACTGGTTTTTAAGAATTACAAAACAAAAATAACAGAAATAACATTTGTTCGTCAAGAATATATTTTTTGTCAATATTATTTGATTAGTTAACAATTTTTTCTTAAGTTGTGAAAAAATTTTTCCTCTTTCAGAGAAATATAATTTTTTTAGTTGTGCCATTTTCGAAGGAGTGATATCAGATAATTAATTAACTTAAATAATTTTGTTGAAATAATATGCATTATATTGTATTTAAATTGTTTAAGTAGCAAATTAATTAAAATCTTCTCAAAAATAAATTATACATATTAATTTACCATGCTGTAAAAATTTCATAATTACTGAAACATTATTTCATTGTTACAATTACGGATGTAATGTCTAAGGGAGTATATTAAAGAATTCGGTACCCACGTATTTATGATTTCGTTTACGGCCACAACATAAAGCGTATAACATGGAACGGAGCAAATTAAGCGATTCTCTCCCAATTGCCGATGTAATAACGAAAACCGATTGTAATACGCGAGATATCGTTTTCTTCCACTGTATCGGCTATAATACAGCGGGCAATTCCAATAATCCGGGCTTCCACGAAGCGAGAATCCGACGGACTATACGATATCAGGCGGTTCAGGTGCAGTCGATACGGGTCAACCAGCCAGCTCGATCCCGTCTTCTGGCGCAGCAGCGATGCATCGTGAATGCATTAATTCGTAAGGGACCACTAGTGCAGTCTGGTTCTAATCGGCACATAGCAGTTTCCCTTGACGGTTCTGGCGGTTAAGCAGAAAATCGCCATTGGGGACAACTATATTATCGTGTAGCTGTATAGTTAAGCGCGCGTTATAGTCAATGTGTTCTTTCTTGGATTTTAATCTTTAAGAACCGGTTTCACGAGTGTAAGATTAACTTTAATTGTTCAATTTAATGTTTATCTTTTCTTAATTAAGAATTCTAAGAATTAGAAAAAGATAAACAGGAAATTAAATCGAGATTAAAATTAATCTTACATTAATAGAATCTAGCCTAAAAGATCATTTAAACTGATAATGGTAATCTGTTAACTATGCCGTTACATGTATGAATTGACCAATCGATAATCGATTATTTCCTTCTCATTCTTCTACTGTGATTGATCAATTCTTACAGTTTACGGGATAATTAATAAATTACGGCCACTATAAATGATCCTTAATTAAGTAAGTAGGTGGCCACAACATTCTACACTTAGGTATCTTAAAAATCTTATTTTATGAAAAATAAAAATTGTCTTTTCATTATTTATATATTCCTCTATCTCATAAGAATGTAAATAATATAAATTGTTAATACATAATATAAATTGTTTATACATACTATTAAAAAATGTCAGAGAATTTGCGGGCTGTCGTATAATATAATTGCTAATGCCAATGTTTCGTGAACCTTGCTGCTCATTTCATCAGGGCGAGGAGCGCACTATTTCCCTGATGAAGTGAATAGCAAGGTTCACGAAATGTCAGCATTAACAATGGATCACGAAATGGCGATAAATCTTATCAAATCCTCTGGCATTTTTTAAAATATCCATAAAAGCCTCAAAAGTACTATTAAAAATATGTAAGTATAAAGATAAAATTTATTTAGAATATTATATTCTGAACATTCCCTATCTATTTACTTAAAGGTTAAATTCACTTATATAGCACGACACAATCTAATTTTCACCCATGAACTATTTTTCGTCAATGGATCGCACGTAATACTAATCACGTGTCCTTTTCTTGCGGGAGAGTAATAATTACAGCCCGAAGCTGTATGACGATCGCGCGACCGAATGAAAATCAAAGGATTTTACGCTTCATTGCTAAATGCATCAGAAAACAAAGTACGAGCAACATCTACGCTCACTGTGACCCTCTACCTCCTCTTCTATTCGCTTCCTTTCAGCCACTTTCCATTAGCGCACGTTTTCAGTGATATCGGTCGTCCGATGCCGTTCCAGTTGGTAGATAATTGCGTTCCCTTCTGGTATCACCTGATCCAATTCCGAACGCGTAACGCTTTTGCTTAGTTACACGCTTGCGCGCAAACCTAACTATACGCTCACACCGTAACACAGTGTAACATTGAAAGAGAATACTGGGGTGTTTTAAGTGTATATAGGTATGCCCAACTGTCATTCGCGCGCGTGTGCGTGCGCGTACGAGCCATTTCATGCATTTCCAGCGTCACGCTAGAAAATTCACGCCGCCAAAGCAAGGGGTAGTAGAAAGGAGGGAAACGGAGAGCCCGATTACATTTTCCATTAGCGGTCGCACCAAGCTTTCTTCGGGTCCTCGTTGCATGCTACTCCGGCCGGCACTCGTGCTGATTATCAACGCATGGGGGTTCGGGTCAGGTTGCCATTTTTTTTTTACTCCTTTTTTTCCCTATCTCCTGCACGCCTCATTTGCTATTCTCTTACGCGACATATCTCGCGTTGAACTCTATGCGCCAAGCCTTTGCGTCGAGAACGCATTACACATTGCGGTGAACTATATACGGGCGCCGCCACCGCGCCGCGTCGCGTCGATTGAAATGCAAAAGTTCCCGCATTCGTCCCACTCCATCCAGGGGTAATAACGAAATATTCGGATTGATGTTGTTATACGTATCCATCCTGAATAGATTCCGCGGATAAAACAGACGGACGGTACGTGCGAGCTGATTACGATTCAGATTTCGCGATATTTTTACAGCATATGATTGAATGAACAGATTGAATGCTATAATGACGTATACGCGTGAAAATGTATGAAATGAGAAATGGATAATAACTGCTATCATTTTAACATTATCAATTTAATGTTGGATTATTGACTGGTATTATGAAAATGCTATTTACTTGATGCAATTATTGTTTTCAATTAGCTCTTATACCTAATTAATGTTTAATCGTATAATAATAACGGTTACACACTCATACGTACGTAATGCATTTTAACGTTTCTAATTTGAAACAGTTCAATGACCGTTACGTCTGTAACGATCTATCTAATTTTAAATAAAATAAGAGAAATTGAAAATGAAATTTAATTAATTAACTTCATCCAGAATAAATAACTACACCTGTCGTAACTGAGTAATTGCAACGCGGTGAACATTACAACTTTCGTATAAAACACTTTTCAAAAACGTGTCGCCCCTGCTAATTCGATTCGCCAAACTCTCCGCAGAAATTTATTCGCATGTTTGCAGATCGCCCAATGTATCTACTCGGATAATGGTTTCCTTTATACTGAAAATTTAATTAAACTCTTGCTGGTAGCTTATGAATAAAATTGTGTAAAGATCTAACACGATATTTACTGGTAGGAGCACGCAAAAAGGTATGCAATATCGGCCTCGACATGTAATTCTGTGGCTCGTATCTCTAAACCCAGGCCATGATTAATTTCGCGTTATTGCCGTTGCGCATAACGGCGCGGCACATAAACGAAAGAGCAACCAAACGCGCAGAAATCGGAAATAACGGATTTATCGCCCCAGGGGAAGATTCCACCGATTTTAAGTGACGCCCCGTTTCGATGTATACGCGCTAGCTCTTTCGGCTGCACGCCTGAATACATCCCCGGATGCACCAAAGCGAACAAATTCTCGTCGTCACGGAATTCTCGTCGTCGAAGCTGTGGAGCAACATTAAACTCGTTCATCGAGTGGTGAGGTCGGGGATGTTAATTTCATGGCAAAAGATAACGAGAAAATTCGCCGCTGGCGGTGAGAAACGGGCTATCTCGATAGAGATTAATAACTACAGGCTGCAGCAAACGTGACTAGGAATGCGAATCGCACATTAAGGTCATCTAAAATGTGTTTTCCTGAACGATACTAAAAGTCATATTAATCAGGCAAAGAAAGAAATTCCACACGAATTATGTATGTAAGAAAATTGGATTCCGGTAAAATAAATTCGTTTTCACATATAATGTAGCTTAAATTATAAAATGGCAAACAAAGGATACCATAGACATAATAATGGATAGTTTTTGAACTATGGTGTACTAAAGATGTAAAATTTGTACTCATAGAACATCTTCGATACATCATAGCTCAGAAATTATCCATTATTAAGCCTTATATCTGTAATATTTGTTATGTCTCAATGTTGTTATTGAGATGTTTTTCTCCGTTTTTGAGTCAATGTATTTAAACAATTTATTCGGAGACCGGAGATTAAGTTGTGTAGTTAAGGATGCGATTCACTGGGAAGTATTGGATAATTTAAAGGAAGGGTAACCTTGAATCCGGTGCCAAAAAGATCGCGAAGTTTATAGGCGAATCTACGTGGATCGTGCTTTGGAATGGTTTTGTAACTAGGAAACGTGAGGTTGACCTCCAATTTATTTAGAGTATAGACAGGTTCGCGGGGTAAGTCTACCGGTTTGTGCCGACAACGGGGGCCACGCTATTGGCAGCGACAGTCGCAACGACTCCTCAGATATTCATATATATGTGTATATTTGTATGAAGAATTAGAGATCAGAGATTTAGACGTTCCGTCGATAGATTCGATTTGATATTATCGTTTATTAAAAGAAAGATAAATGTGAAAACGAGGTTCTGATGAAGCGCGAGGATAGTTCTCACCTTGACTGTAACTGACTGACTGGCTGAGTGATCGAAGCAGTGCGAGTCTGAAAGTGAGTCTAAGTCTAAGTCTAAGCCTAAGAGTCTGAGTTTAAGAGTTTGAGAGTAAGTTTAAGAGTTTGCGAATAAGTTTAAGAGTTTGTGAATAAAATGTACGTTTCTGTCTTCGACAGCTCCCTTTATATACTGAAAATGAGTATGGGAGTGTCCTTTCAGAACCAATCGACACTTCCCAAAATTTGGTAGAACCTAT
>NW_011627473.1:198481-236807 GCF_000204515.1 Acromyrmex echinatior | reverse complement strand
GTGATATTCTTAGATATTCTTTCTAGAATATTCTATAGATAATTTTTATGACGCCTAAAAGTACATAACGTGACCTATCTGTTAGAGTTTGAATGTTCAAATAAAGAAACTGAATATAAAAGAGAAACGGAATTTCCAGTTTCGAAATAAGGATAAAATAGGGAAATCTAGCGATAAGATAAAATAAAGTATAAATTGTATACCTATGACGAATATATTATTCTATAAAGAATAAGGGGATTTTATTGGTATGTAACATATTGTTAAAAACATAAATTTTACATTTTTGTTACATTGCAAATCAAAAACTATAATGGATAAAAAGTGTACCTGGCAGTTTTTACTTAGAAATCGTTGTGTCAAGACAAATATTTCACGATAATCTTTAAATTAAATTTAATTTTATCAGTATGAAACCTGTTTGCTAAAAAATTTTCGTTATCTATATGTAATTTTAATTGTGTAATGGATTGTGGTGCTTATGCTGTAATTCCAATAGTCTGTCAACTATTGGGAAACCCATACATTACATGGAATTGATTATGGTACAAGAATTTGTTATCTAACAATGGACAATTCATTCTGAAGATGACTCAAAGACGAGTCGAAACATCAAAATTCTATTATGGTTGCACTCATCGAAATTACATCAAGGTTTATGGAATAAATTTAATAAACATAAGATAATCGCACTATTAACTGCATTGACTCCCACAGCCTTTATTACTTTTTACTGTTTTAATTAATTAAACTCATTTCATCTCAAGACCTAATTTTCCATATAATTAGTGCAGGTACTTTGATCTACTTAAGAGAAAAAAAAAACATTATACCTGAATTATCGTAAGACATTTGAACTGTCAATGGGTCGTTGAACCGAATGAATAATATCGCAATCCACTACGATGCTCTATCAAGATGCAACGTTATCGAACCAACTAGATTATAACCGCTCGCATGTGCCCGTCGATTGCTTATAATGGCAACGTCGGCGTTGAACGTTCCGTAAACGTCATATCGCGCGAGGAGTATAATTCGCGGTAGGGCGGACAGAACGAGTTTCCATCGATTTATCGCTAATCGGCCGGCGCGAGCAATTAGAGATAGAAGCGAAAGAGCAGCCGGCGGGCGAGCACGGGGCGGATCGTTGATTTTAATCGGCTATTCATTCGCGGAATGCTCGTATCCCGGGGAAAACGGGTCCGCTATGGCCTTTGTGCAACGAGAACAAGCGGAGGCGAGCATCGGAGCACGTAATTTTCATAACTTCTCGCGGAGACAATAACCGCGTGCTTCTCGGGTACCACCTTGCCGCGAAGAGGTGGGTAAGGCGGCTAAGTGGCTGGAACCGGCGCGGCGGATCTGTTCCCTTTCGCGCCCTCTTCTCCCTTTCCCTTCCGCCCTTTCTTCTCTTCGCTTTTCACACTGTCTGCCACATCTCTCCCGCCACTCCGCCTCTGTGATCCGCTGGCTGCTTCTTATCCAGACTGAGGAACATTTTGTAATATGGCGAACAAATCTAATTTGCATATTTACGAGACTCTCGAGCCCGTCCATTCGAGTCCGATGCAGCGGGATATTCGCCTTATCATCTGCTTCAAGATACAGGGGCTTCCCGGTGCTTATCGGAGAATCGGTCGAGGACAACTAGACGCGTGGCATATCGTAGAAGCTTATCGACGGATATCGAAGAGCATCGAAGGGACCTATAACCGTTTACAGCGATAGATCAACTCGCTGACAGTTGCGAGATACGCGAAAGACGTAGGGAATTGTACGAGTATCTGAAAAGGACCTCCAATTCATCATCTCAACGATCATATACGGGACTGCACCATCCGTGTTTTATGTTGTTCCGGCGACGCGCATCGATGAGCATAAAGTTCCCAAAGGGGGACCCGGGCGAGTTTTTTGGTCCACGAGCAGCTTCAGCCCCGTCGAATCTTCGCGCGCCGCTATGACTTCTCCTTTATTGCGCTCGCTTCAGCGAACACGAAGAAATCAAATTACTTCCGCTGTGCGCGAGTTTGTGTGCGCGCGACTTTCCCGTAAATATATATTTTCGAACCCGCAAGCATTGCGCTCTCTCGTCCGACGGCGAACTGAAATGTTTGTGGATGATTCATAAAGTTATTGAAAACTTTGTGCGTCATGTATACCGCTGCATCGAATCAAGAGTTCACGACAGACTTTAAATAGCGACAGTAAGTAAACTTCTGCAAATACATTTCCGACTTCGTTTGCTTCATTCTAAAAAAGATCTATCTTCATGTATAAAAATAAAATGCAAATATAGGAGAAAATATAAATAAAAGTAAATATTTATGGCGATATTAAAAAGAGTGGAAATATTTTAAATAATGTATAATATACGGTGAATACGATAATTAAAAAAACATCAAATCTGTATATGTAAAATTGACATATATAATTCATATATGCAATAAATTATTATATATTTGATTTATTTAATTTTCTTTTAAAAATCCATTGAGTTAATTGCACAAATAAAATGCTAATTAATTACTTCGCTTTCGTGAAAATGAAATGATAACGAATTAATTTCTTGAAGTAACTTTTTTATTTAATTGTGATGCGTTAAAATTCATATTTCACTACAAATTGCATTCGACACGTTCCACTTTATTACAGCTAGCTTATCTCCGCAGCCAATAACATATATTCGCAAATTAGACCCTCTTTTCTCCTATATCATATTCATCTAATATTGCATCAAGCAAACGGAAACCGTCTTCGTCTCTTCATGTTAAGAACTGTACATCATCCGTCAACCCTCTTTCATTACATTCGCACGAGCGGCCACCAAGGGATCAAATTAGCCGCTTTTGATGTGGATCCAGCGAGGTGGATGTGCAATTCGTCCGCGGTTCGAACGTGTCTTCTGATACAGAGGGTCTTGCGCGTACACGAAGTAGCCGCGAGGGGTTCCACGCGCAAACTCCTGAAGAACGAGCGTGGGATCGAAGCGGAAGGGTAGCGATGGGAGCCGGATGGGAGCTACTGGCTCAGACCCGAACACCCGGAGGGCACTGCGAAGTATCTCACGTGCGGATAGTTCCACGTGTTATGTAAATATGTTCTCGCGCTCGTGCCTCCTTAACGAATATCGCCAAAGTTTCGCGATTACGATCGGGATAAAGGGCCTCGAGATGTGAAACTGCTATGGGCGATCTGAGAGAAATGGTTGATTTTCAACACGGCTCGTTGTTACACGATCCGCATCGATGGTTAATGTTCGATTGATCAATGCCTGGAGGCACGGATTGTTATCGAAGTGACGATTTTCTAACAAACGCTTGGGGTAAAAATAGATTATAATGATCTAAAGTGCGATATCGTCGAGATACCGATATCTTCGTTGTTCTAATAACAAAAGCTTTACAGTCATTTTTGCTGTTTCAACATTTTGCTATCGATTATAATTCTGTAAAAGAGAATTATTTTGGAATTCCTTTGAAACATGAGTTCTGCAAAATAATTTTTAATTTCAAAAAGTATAAGAGAAAAATTGAAAATAGAAAAACTAAAACTCTTCATTCTCTACTATAATTTTATTCTACAAAAACATATAATATAATTTTTACAGTTAAAATTTCATAAAAATAAGTAAATATTTATATTAATACTTTAGTAATATATACAATATCAATTTTATATAGATTTTTTATAATATTATACATTAGAGAAATATTCTTGAAAAATTAAGAGATAAGAAAATTTTGTTATAATCGTTGTAACAACATCTTGTATAAATAATGAACAATGAAACAAAGAGAGTGCTCACAGGAACGAGAAGATTACACTGATAAAAGCAGATTTATTATAAACGGTACTTCAAACTTCTACCGCATTTATGCAAGTATATTATTCACTAAGCTACGCAACGTACATATAGTATTCTTTGATCTCTTGATTCCGAGATAGAATAGTACATGCAATTTACAGATATAAATGGAGTGCTTATCTCTCACACGAGAAAAGATATGCAATTATAAACTAGAATTCTAATTATCTTTCTCATTGTAATTTATAGTGTGAATATAACTGTTCTTAGTTATTGAGAGAACTTAATTATCTCTTGTAATTTTTTTTACAACGTTCTTTTCTTAAAGATTAATATCGAAATAACAGTATATTGGTATCAATCTTTAAAGGATCAATCTTTAACGGGGGCCTATTTTTTAACTCATAACTTTTCCTTAAGTAAGATATTACAATTAATATTATTAGGTGTTGGAATTAATTCGTAGCGTTTTTTAATGAAAGAATGTTATTTATTTCACATGAGCATTAAAAAATACATTAATGAAAGTACTTCCCATCACTTGTAAAACGCTACGAATTAATTCCAACACCTAATATTATATTTTTATTATATTTCTTGTCTCAAAATATGACTGTTTTAACGCCATCTCTCTTCAGATGTCAAAGATATTTTTATTTTATCTCTAAAACACAAAATATATCTGCATACACAATTTCTTCATATTTATTTCTTCTCTACTTTTTTAAATATCATGCGTTTAATTGTTAATTTCTTTCGGATTTATTTTAACTTTTATTATTCGGATATTTTCCTGCTTTTTACTCCCAACTGTGTCAGCAATCAGATATTTTTTTTTTATCAAATGACAAGCGTTTTTAGGTCCCCTAGTTAGATCCTAGGTAGATCCCTCGAGATCGGCGACATAACGTCGACGTTGTGAAAAAGCACCCTTGATTAATGCAAACGACGCACGCATACTCTATTCTCTTATCTCCCATACGCACACACCCCCTGCCTTGCAAGGCGTGCGTTATCGGCACTATCACGTGGATACGACGCGTCGTCGGTTTTGTAGTCGTCGCTTTCGCTTATGCGCGATGGATCGCGTGAGATTGAAGCTAGTCTCGATTCTTGAATTACGTTCACGATCGGCAAACACTTTGCTTATCCGAGCGAGCACTCAACGCGGTAAATAGCACTTATCGATTAACTGGTGTTGATTAAAGTTGTTTGTTTTGTTTGTCGTGAAGTAAATTGCAGTAAATCGACATGCAACGGATCTGTAAAAAAATTTTGAGCCGGCATTTTTGATAAGCATTCTTATTCAATTTGAGGTCTTTTCCATACAAAAAATTATAATAAAATTAAATATTTTCTAAATATAAGCTCAGTCTGCAACTGTTAAAGAATCAGAAAGATTTAAATTTAAGAAAAAAAAACGCAATTATAAGTAGTTATCGAACTCAATAAAATAATTAAGCACATAAAGGATCGTAATAGGTCATAATACGGTTTGCGAATTGTAAAGTATTAACGAAGCTTAATTAAGTAATAAAGGATTCAAATTACCGGCAGAGGTACAAACAAAATTATAAGTTATTTGATATTTTACACACGGTTAATTATCTATACACGATATACTTACAATATGATAAAACAAATATATTATTCGCCCGTGAATGTGATATTTGGTAAAATTTGAGAAAGAAAAAGGGAAAAGAGAGAAAGTATATAATAATATATTGTAATTCATTTTCTCTCTCTCTCTCTCTCTCTCTCTCCCTCTCTCCCCGAATTCCACAAATTCTTGTTCTATTCATTAGGACAGGCAAATATATTTTACCATATTCGAACAAACTCGCTAACATCGTCAAGTACGATATATTTAATTTGCATTCACCAACATGCTGGCTAATCTATCAAGAAAGAGCCAGAAAGGCGCATGTAGAATAATGAAAGATCTAGAATATTATCAAGGGTAAAGAATTAATTTAGGGAAACGTGTCAGAAAATAGAAAGTTCAAGCCTCACTGGGCGCGTTACGTAGTTCGTGTTCACGTTCTTCAGAGAACGTTATCATTATTCCATAAGAGTCAGCGGTAAGAAATTACAGTAATTAACCCAATTAAAAAAAGGGATATACTAATCTGGTTAATGAAAACTTGATAGCGCATCGCGTGGCAAAAGCTACCATTCCCGCTGTTGTTTTCCGATGGATTACATTATAATACGTGCGCTTTGGCATTTAATTCCACGCGACGTTTATATATATAAGCGGCGAGCGAGCGCTGCAAAACGACAGACGGACGGACTACCTCGTCTTCATACGCGGCGGTGTTCATGTTAATTAACGTATAATTATTTGTAACACACTGTGTCATACGCGGCTCCATCGCATCTGCATATTCGTCCACGAGATGCGGAATAACGACGGGCATAATTCATGAATACATCCCTCGAGGCGTGAGTACAAAAGCGAGTAAATCGTTACGGGCTATCCTTTTTCCATGGAAATTCACGCGAGCGCTCGTGTGTCGGTTTACTAGGGGTCGAGATGTTTTTCACGGCACAGTTTTCCAAGCCCGGCCGCCGGCGCCGCGCCGCCTTCCATGAATTATAAACGCCGAGGAAATGAGGAAGTTGCTTAAAAGGATTTAAATTCTGACGCGCGCCGGCCGGCCGACGTCGCCTACCAAGTTTCTTCTTTCAATCTCCACGCGTAGTAAACTCCTTTCTCTCCGAGCGATATCATTTCAACTTTTGCGCGAAATTGAAAGCGGGCCGGAACATATCGCCCCGAGAATCAACGGTGCGAACGTGGCATGCACGTCGTCGTTTCTCTCTCTTTCTCTTTTCTTCTTACTGCAGCGCGTTTCATTCCGCACCTTCATAACATACGGGTTATCATGCCAAGCGGGTTGAAGTGAAAATAAATTGGCGCGGCGCGTTCCGAGAGTTTTCATTAGACTTTTCGAAGGGAGAAATTGTTGTTTATTGACACTTGAAAGCGAATGATTATAAATGAGAAAAGATTTGTAACTTCTAACAATAAATGTTTCCCGATTGATTGTAAAAACATTTTAGTAGATTGAGAAATTATTTTCCTTCCTTATCAATATAGATCCTTATCAAGATAAAATATTTCTACTAAATAGAAATTGTTTTGTCAATAACAAGTGAGATTAAACTCGTTTAATTACAAAACCTAAAAATTGAAAAGTTCATTGCATGGCCGTTAATAATTCTTTATAACTATAAGGCAAAATGAAGAAACGGATTCGCAAAGGTTTGCCGCGGCATTTACAACACAACGTGATCCCGAAATGACAGTGAACCTGCATTCCTTCTCGTTCCTCTGCATCCATTGTACATTTCATCGAGGTAACGAAGAAAAAATGGGAATGTGGAGCAAAACGGAAAACAACGAAAAGTCTAACAGCCACGAGAAAAAGAATTCCTAAGTAAATTACAAAGAGGAACATATACAGAGAGCAAACGTAGCACGTTGACGAGCATAAAACTTGCATTACTGTCTGACCATTCTTGCAAAAAAATATCTGACTAGAAAATATAATTCCTGCATTCATAACTCGTCTGACCTACATTCCATTCTCCGTCCGTCGTACATGTGGCGTAAACTAAAAAGTTTATGACAACAACCACAAATAGTACGAAAAAAGATATCGAGTTAAACTTACAAAATATAGAACGGTAGTAACTGATATTGGATAAAAGAAACTTGAGGCTTAAACTTCTTTAAGCAATTACATTATATCTCGAAATTTTGCTCGCAATTTTTATTTTAAC
The DNA here is from genome assembly GCF_000204515.1 of Acromyrmex echinatior. The sequence continues at coordinate 229,213 of NW_011627473.1, read as the reverse complement.
TAAATTTGCGTATTCGTTTAAAGCTTTTAGAAACTCTTGTTCATCACCCTTAAGAGACGTGAATAATAATTCAATCTTCATTAATATCGCCTTATAAGTGTATGCGACTATCATAATCCTTCACTGTCTTTTCTGAAAGCATTTACGTTTATAATTTATCATTAGTTAATTTTCTATGGCATCTATTTCCATTTTCTTAAATTTAATTTTGCATTCACACACAACATGTGATGTCTTTTCAGAAATGTGCATTTGAAACAATCATTGCGCGATTGAACACAGAACAGACCATAAAATTGTAATATTGCGCAGGGAATGAAAAACTGGGGGATAAGTGTGTCGTAACATCCCACGACATGTCGCAAAACCCCATTCGAAATCGGAGGGAGCTCTTGTTTGCTTCTTCCTCCATCCCTTCTCACTCTATTTCTTTCTTTCTCTTGCTTTCCTCAACCCCTGTGTACTTTTCCGCATCGAGTGGTTGGACAAAAAAAAAGCGAAATGTCGAGAAGAGACGGGCGCGAAGAACCGGCACCCTTGGATTCACGAGCGATAAAGGCGCACAACACAGCCAGCATTGGCAAATGAGGGTGTCTCGTCTTTCTGATTGCCCTTGAGACCATTTGTACGCCTCGATGAATTGAGAAGGAATGAACGGAATGAAGATTAACCCCACGCGCACGAATAAGCTGCTCATTCGCAGTGACGAAAATCAGAGATAGCTGTGAATCGAGTTGATTGGGAATACTTCCTTGAAATTGATCCAAAGAGTAGAAAATTTAGAAATTCTAAAACAAAAACGGCCTTAGAAATTAAAAACATATTTCTTAAATATAATAAATATAAGAATCGTTGAATTCGCTACACGGAAAAGTCAGTTTTGCTGAGATATCTAAAAATTTAGTTAAAACGGAAAATAATCTTATTGGATCATCAAAATAATTATATAAGACGCTCAAACTGATTGATAGAATGTTCAAACTTTTGCAGCATTGCTTATCACACTGAGATTCCTATGTAATTATTTTGATGGTTCAAAATTATTTTTGGATCTGTATTTAATTAAATTTTTAGATATTTCAGCAAAATTATTTTTTCCCTGTGGATACAGATTTAAAGATAATTTTGTTAGACGATCAAAATAATTACGTAGGACGCTGAACTGATTGCTAAAATGTCAAAACTTTTTACAGCATTGTTCATCACATTTGAAATTTCCACCTAATTTTAATGGTTCAACAAAATTATTTTCGGATCTGTATCTTATTAAATTTTTAAACTTTACTTCAGTAAAATCGTTTCCTTATAATTATGTAATAACATATAGTAAATCTTTTAGTTTTTTCTACAAGGCGTAACTTAAATGTACCGCAATTCCAATAACTTCATAGACTAGGTCTATTCACCCAAGTTGCATCTAAATGTGTGACAATTTAAACGGTCATCGAGAAGTCTTCCGACGGCAATAATGTATCCCAGCCGTTACAAAGATGGACGACTGTAATTTAAGCGAACACGCAACAGTTCGTGATATTTACAGCCGTATTAATGTCGTGCTTGCTATAAATTGCTCGACTATTACTATACTTGCAGTAATTCGAGGAACCAGGAACTATTTTAATACAATGCTTATCGTTTTAATAATATTTAATCTCGGAATAGTTTAAATACGCTCATGAAGTAAAAGATTAAATAAGCTTTAAATCAATTTAGCAGAAAATCATGTAAAATAATATTAATCATGTAAAATAATAAAATGCAAAAAAAAAATGAAATATATAACAGTTGCACATCTAAATTATAGCGCAATAAAGGCAACAGTAAGTTAAACATAGCGAATGTCACAGATATTGACAGATTTTATTTATATATGCGTTCGGAAAAATGCCACGAAACTAGGTCTTGGTCGTGATAAATCGCATCAATTTAGCACGGATCGATACACGGAGCGAACCTTTATTAAAATCGAAGTCGCAATATTTCTGCTTCAAGGAGCACGTCGTGATTAACGATTTAGCAATACCGATGAAGATGATAATACGTTAGCATTGCCTGTTAAAATACATTACAATAAATATTGTAATAAAGTTAAGTAAGATTTAACTATAATTTAATACAGAAATAGTATCAGAAAGAAATAAATAATCAGTTGATTTATTATTATCAGTTAATAATATTAGAATACTAATCAATATTGGCGGATTTGTAGTATTGCTATAATTAACTGGAAATCGATAATGACCTCGAGACGGAAAATGTAATTTTTATTTGCAAACTTTTTCCATGGCGCACATAATTTAAAAGCAAAAGATTGTAATAATACATGATAACTTACATCTGATTATTATCGATCCATAATGAATATTGATAACAATTAATATGATATAAATATAATATTTGAATATTATATTTATACTTATGATTAAGAGAGATAATATATTCAAATATTAAATTTATTATGTTTTATTGTTAGGAAGATATTTGTTTACTTGTCTTATCCCGTTCTCATTTTCCAAAATAAAATTGTCTCATCTAAATATATTTCCTGCATTGTTATTTTCTTAATTCCTGAAACTTGAAACCAAGTTCCTTCATAATTTCGCTGCGCTATTTTTCCTTCCGTCACAAGTTGAGTTTTGTTTGATTTCTGGAATGCTCTGTGCGACCGAGCTCTCATTTCTCGCGTCGGCGATCAAAGTCGATTGCTCGCTTTTGCTCGCCTCGAAATGAAAGAATAAGGTCTCGCGCAAAAGTGGACGATCTTGGCTCTTCACGGCATCTGTCTAATATTTCTCGCGCTCGCTACGACATCCTGCACGAAAGTCGGCGATATTATGAAACAGAAGGCGTCGAAAAGAACAAGCGAATTTCTTCCGAAAGAATGCGGTATATACATATATGTGCACATAATATCCTGAAAAATTGTAATATGGTCACGTGGATAAGACGATTTGTTATGAAAAAAGACTAAAGTACAAAATAAAATGTTATCTCCAAAATTTCCGAAAAAAATTTTTTAAATTAAAGAAATAAATGTTTTTTTTAACGATCTTCTCTTTTTTATTCCTTCTATTAATCGTTAATTTTTCATCTTCTCACGTGTTTTATATCAAGATTCCCGCACAAAATGTAAAAGTGAAAACGAGATAAATCTGTTCTTTGCTGTTTAAAGAGTAAAGTTTTTAAAGCGTCATAACGAAACTCATATACACAAATATAAAAATCTTCGTTATTTAAAATTCGATATTGAGTACTCATGTATTCACAGAAATGTGAATTAATCTTAAATAATTTTTAAGATTTTACTGTTACAAACCATATGTTAAAGAACTAATACGTTAAAGAAGTAAAAAGCACAAATTTTACAAGCATTTTCATTTCTAAATATTGAATTTTCTTTTCGAATCAATACACATTTGTCTAATTAGTAATTATATCCTATGTATTTGCGTTTGTGTAATGAGTAAAAGAATACAACGTCAGTCGACTATACTTCCACAAAACAGGCGCAATGAGAACGGCAGTAAAGGCGACGTCGGTAGCGGAGGCGGAGGAGCGTGAGTTACGTATCGGAAAAGCGCAACGTGGAATTCGCTGATTTTACACACGGAGCTGGAAATATTTCCGGGAATTGTGCCGGGTAACGGCCGTGGAAAAGCCACCATTGCGGCACTAACACCAACATGCAGCAGCTAACACCCTCGCGAATACCGACGCGACACCTTTTCTCCACGCTGTTGCCGCCACCGCGGCACCGAAGTAATGCAGTTTCTTGTAGAATTCGGGCCATTCATGAATGCGTTACCGTCTTACTTTTACGTCATTCCTGTTTGTTCCACCCGCACCGGTTCTATGTCGTACATTGGGCTAGAAATACATGTGTGAAGAAAGGATTTTTATCTTTATTTGTTGTTTAGAACACAACATATAAATCTGTAAACTATTGTATTTTCTTTAAATCCGAATTATCCTTACATAGAAAACAGTTTTACTGCAATCTGAAAATTTAATTAGATGCAAATTTGAAAATAATTTTGCTAAAGTATAAAATAATTACGTAAAACGTTAAACATTGACAATGCAAAAAGTTTCAACATTTTAGCAACCAGTTTGAACGTTATAATTATTTTGGTATATTAATGAATAATTTTCTTGACGTTTTAATAAATTATTATAGTTTTAAACCTAGAGCTATTAAATTTATTTTCTTGTATTTGTCTTTTCTATCAATTTTATAATTATTTTCGTTCAAATCAAAGTTATTTTCAAATTCATATCTATAGTTAAATATTATTATTTTACTTACTATTATTTAACTAAATGATATTTCCTTATAATAATATTTAATAATAAAAATAATACTTATAATAATATTATATTTAATTAAATATAATATTACTTTTGTTACAATATTAAATATTGTTTTTAGACAGCAAAACAGTTTTTCCATTAAAAAAAAACAAATGATTTTCTCTTGTTCAATGTAGATACCTATACATATATCTCTTATACACAAGATAAAGTCTTTTAATACTTTGATTATAAGATTACATAATATTCATGATATTATATGTAATTTCGACTTTTTAGACTTGAATTGTGTGATATTCATAATGCAATATTCATAAGCCTCGAACGTTAGCGATTGATATGCAGGATTTAACCATTTACATAGTCCACAAAAGCGAAACTCCACCAGACTTGATCTCATGCAAATCTTCGAACGTTCTACCGAGCAAAAGTACCCACTATTCCGGGATAGCGGATATTCCTGCGCAAACCTGTAATAGCACACCGCGATCTTCGATGAGCAACGATACAGCCATGGTTCTTAAGCTCGACGCCGCGTTGCGTCATTGAGCTTTCTTCGTACATCCGATATTTTGCGATCGTGATTGCATCTACGGATTACGTACGACTATGCAGACCGGCACGAACTCGTATTCTGGTGGCCAGTAATATGAGAGAGATCCCATCGTATGATGTGAATGGGCGAGTGTCTACGACCCGATTTGAGCTCGTTTCCAAAATACTCGGACCTTTTGGCATAAATGGATTTAACGGAATGGAAGTTATTCGGCCACCGGGCCATTTTATCCAAAACCGTCACAGAGATAAAAGGTCCAGTCTACATATACGAGTATCTGTACACGAACATACATGAATGTGTTACATAGGAACAGAAATCCGTTTTACGCTCCGGCGCGACCAACATAATAGTTAATTTCAAATATTGTCGACGTGTTCCACCGCGCATCAGCTTTATTGACGATTTCATTTTTGGCACCTGATCGATATTTCTCATCGCGTGAGCGCGATTAATTAAATTTTAAACGCGTACATGTTATCTTGCAAAATAAAAGATGATTATTCGCGTGATTTCCATGACTATTTTGGTGCAAATTAATCGACATAAATTCACTTTGAGTATTTTGCACACTTTTAGATTTATCAGTTCATAGTCAGATGTGAATTTATGTGGTTCGTTTAGTAAAAAGCTATGTAATAAACTAGTCTCTTAAAAAAGTTAAGTTAATCAGCTAATATATTAGGTGTTGGAATTAATTCGTAGCGTTTTACAAGTGATGGGAAGTACTTTCATTAATGTATTTTTTAATGCTCATGTGAAATAAATAACATTCTTTCATTAAAAACGCTACGAATTAATTCCAACACCTAATAATAAAATACAAATTATGAAAAATTTTATTTGCGTTATAATCATAGGCATATCTAGAATTTTTTGCGGAAGGGAGAAGATATTCATCAATTTTGTTATGACATAAACAGAAATTTTGTATTAATGAATTACTTTTTGGATACTTAGAATGTTTTAGAATGAAGTTTTCTTCTCGATTCCGATTTTGAATGAGAAAAATATTAGATTTTATAATTTTTCATAATTTTTATAATAGATCATAATTTTTATTTTTTCCTTGAGAAAGTATAAGCAAAATATAGTTAAAAAGAAAATAATATATATATATTAGGTGTTGGAATTAATTCGTAGCGTTTTTTAATGAAAGAATGTTATTTATTTCACATGAGCATTAAAAAATACATTAATGAAAGTACTTCCCATCACTTGTAAAACGCTACGAATTAATTCCAACACCTAATATATATAATTGGATGTACTCATCTGTATATTTTGTTTTTCGATTCAAAAGTCTTACGAAAAATCTTCCTTATTATACCATAAGACACTCTATCAAAGCTGTAATTAATGTATTGTATATGATCGGGAAAAAAAAATGTTTTATTTAACAATAAAAAATAACTTAAAGTCAAAAGTAAAATTGTATTTTTTTTAATTAAAAATAACAAAATAAATAAAAAATTTTGAAGAAAAAGGGATTTATTCTCCCAAATCTTTTTCCCTACGCTCCTCAAGATTAACATCTGTCTAGCTGACTCCACTTAATCAAATCTTAATGAATAAATTATAATGCGCTATTATATATATTATATATAATAATAAATAATAATGCGCTATTTATGCGCTCTCAAAATCCGCAAAAAAATTTTGCGCTCAATTCGTTTAGCTAAAAAAAATTATTTTGTGGTGGTTGAGTAGGCTGTCAGTCAGCCCCCCTCCCCCCTCACGTATTAATAACAATCGATTTGAAAAATCAAATACACAGGATTTATGTGCTATTTATGCGCTTTCATATTCACATAGTTTCAATTTTTGCGCTGCAACTCTTGAGGGACTTCCCTCTTAGAGTAAACAGTCATATTCATCCTTAAGTCGTTTAAAATTACAAAATTACGCTATCTAACAATGCAAAATATTTCTTCGATCTCATTAATAGCACATAAATCGAAGATATGTTTTGCATAGTTAGATAGCGTAATTTTGCAATTTTAAACGACTTAGGAGTGCATATGACTGTTTGCTCCAAGAGGGAAGTGCCTTAAGGGATGCAGCGAAAAAATTGAAACTATGTGAACATAAATAGCGCATAAATTCTGTGTATTTGATTTTCCAAATTGGTTATTAACACATGAAAGAACTGACTGACAGCTTACTCAGCTCCCCCCCCCCTTTACAAATTTTTTTTTAGTTAAATGAAATGAGCACAAAAATTTTTTTTTGCGGATTTTGAAATCGCATAAATAGTGCATTATTATATAATTTATTAATTAAAATTTGGTTAAGTGGAGGGGGAGCCAGCTAGGCAGGCATTCATTATAATCTTCTTAAAAAAAAATTAATATTATTGTATATTAAAAGTTATGTATATTAATATTATATTAAAAGTGGAATAAATCCTGTTAATCAATAATAAATGTAATATAATCCATTAGATATAATGATAGATAAGTGATTCCATGTAAATCCAATATATGAGTAAAATTGATATTTTCATTATTCATCTTCCATAATATTTAATTCCATATAATTATTGAAAATCAATTAAGAGATTGTTTATTAATCCAAATATACATTATATTTTTTAAGTTCATAAAAATCAATGCGATGGTCATTATATCCAATTCTGAATAATCGATGGCAATAAACAAGTAATAAAGATAAACACAACAAGCAATAGCAAATAGCAGATTAAAATTTCATAAAATGAACAGATTCCTGTATAAGCGCAAAAGTAAAGCGTACTAAGCTCGCGCGCGCATGCAGTATATGTCAGAATTGAATGACATGCGGCGCGACGATTTGAAAAGCGTTACTCGGCCGAGTGACACGGGCGAAATCAGATTTTTGTTTGTCGTTGTATGTTGTTTCGTCCGTAGTTTTCATCTCCATAAAGATTGCGCGGCGTAGTACAGAGCTTTTTCAATTTTCGATAGGAATCAAATTCCTGTCACTCGCGCTCAGAGATCCATACGCCTCTGCGTGACGAACCTAAAAGGAACAGCCCGTTTTGTTTTTAATCATCGACAGCGCCGATAAGCTTCCGTGCTAACCAAACCATCGACGAATTTGCAGATTGTAACCCAATTAGACCAACCTTGCACGTTGCACTATGCAAAATACTACAATACGGTTAAGTAAGAAACACAATCGCATGACATGCTGTACAATTATACCAAGAGTTATCACATCGGATTTTAGCCACGCACGCTGTATACTGCTTATTCTTATTTTCATATCAAAATATTTAATTTTTAAATTGTGAACAATTGAATTAATGTGACAACTTATGGCAACTTTATAAAAATAAATAGAAAATGAAAATTACATTTCATGTAAACTGTACAAGCTATTGAAATTTAAATCAGAAATACAAAAATTATCAATGTATAATATTTAATTCTTATTTTTATATCAAAGCATTCATAATTTTAAAATTGTGAACCGACTGTGGAAATTAATGTGACAACTTTAAAACAAATTTGAAAATAAATAGACAATAAATATAAATGCAATGGAATACTATATTTCATGTAAACTTTACGAGCTATTGGGATTGAAACCAAAAATACAAACCTTATTAACAATTATGTAATACATATTTTAATTGATAATAAAAAAACAAAATATGTCATGTAATATAAGTTATCTCGCACACGTTTTTAAAATTTGTGGATATACTATTTAGTAAAAAGTTTTTATTGTTAAAGCAGAGATGAAGTATGGCAGAAAAAATTTATTAAAATTAATTAATTCGGAATGTTCATTATTGATCGCAAGATTCAATAGAAATTTCGAAGGGCTTAGTTATGGTGTTCTAATTCGCTTTTTAATCAGTACGCAATATGCTAAAAATTCTTGTCTGTAGTTGAATATTACTTGTTACATCCCCACGAAGCAAGGCAATTTAATCAGCTCTCAACGTTATATCGACGAGGAACAGAATTGCGATTCTTATCGCGCGCGGCGAGCTGCTTTCCTACCGACAGATTGAAAAAGCTCCGTAACGCTCGCTTCTATGCCTCTGTGCTTTTATATTCGATCATATATAACGAGGATTCCGATGAAATGCTGCTCACGAAGATTATTTTTGTTTATTATATGGCATTGACAAGAGAGAGAAAGCTAAGAAAAGTACGACAGAATTCGTTGGTGAATTCGCGTCAGTCAGCGTCGAAAATACCGCCGCGTACACAAAAAGTTAATCACTGAGTAGTCAGGCCACGCAAAATCACGTTGTTGGTCGTTACGTGAATAAGACGGCCACCATATCATCGTAAAAGCTGTACTGCTTTTACTGGTTTTATAAATATAAAAGAAGCATAAAATCATATATATATTTCGTAGGAAATAAAGGCTCTAAATAGTCAAGCTAGATCTTTAGTGCTTAAATAATCAAAATTTATATACTGCATTGTATTTCCAATCTTGCAAACTGCGCGTCGAATTTAATTTTCAGTCTTGATGAATTTAATTTCCAATCCTAACAGAACCATACAAAGTAGTAATGTCACAAATTAAATTGACAAGTAATTTAATAATAATAAATAATAAGATGCCTTGATATTCATAGGCATCTTAGAAAGATCTGAATAATCCTAATGCTGATAAACATCTTAAAAATAATTTAATAAAATTTTATCGAAAAAAAGATTATCAACCGATTCAAACCCGGATCTCCCGTGTTCCATGCTCACCATTCGATCATATTCTTCGGCAATATTCTTCGTAATAACCAATATGTATAGAAAGGACGCATTGTAAGAACGCGTGTATGAACAGTATTAAACAATGTTAAAATTGATTAAAATTGTAATATATGTAAATACGCAACAAATAGAAATAAAAGCCCTAAACGGTCAACTCACGAAATAGTGAACCTTCAAAAAACGCGACTCTCGTTGGCTTTTGCAGTTCAAATTAGATACGTCGATTTGGACAGAGTCAGATCGGTTTATATCAAGGTCGAGCAAGTTTTAGATTGGATTAGAGTGAGGGTGGTGTACACTGTAAACTCAGTGAAGTGCATTCACTCTAAAATTCCGTATTTTTCATCGCTCTCAGCGTGTTTTGAATTCAATCAGTTTTGGAGCGCTTCTGGAACAAAAAGCTATCAAATTTTTTTCCCTCAAGTTTTTTTAGCGCGTTATTATTTTTAGTCTGCGGTAGTTTGCCAGTTTAGTAAGGTAGTAAATTTTAGAAAATATTTTAGAAAATACTTTTTCTCATATTTTACACCTGGAAAAAATGCACACAAATTGCAACTATCGCTCCGTCAGAATTTGATTCCTAGATTTATTTAATAGAAAGACAAAATCATTTAATAGAAATTCTTTTAAAGTTTCCTATAATCCGTAACATATTCCGAATATGCAAAGCATTGGTGAAATTTTGTCGGGACAAATCTCACAATATTTCAATAGTAAATATGCGTAGAACGTCGATGTCATTTACGATGTATATGTACAAGGAATATCAAACCGCACGCGACGGTTACATTTCCACGTGTGACAGCAAAAGCTACGGTTCCTAGACGAAAGTAGAAGACTGGTTGCAAACGTCCCGTGAATTAGTAACTAATGGCTGTCAGCTCGTGTAGAAGACTACACACCTACGCGTGACACATCGCGCGATTCCGCATGCGGTGGAGAGCGCAGTAGAAATTTATATTAATGTCCGGTACGTATATGTGAATCAAGCCACGTCGACCGACCGATCCTTCGTTCAAACACACCGAGTTGTTGCTTCTGACGATTTCCGTTTGCGCGAGGCAGAACGGAGAATACATAATGGCCCATGCGTGGGAGGAAGGCGCGCGGGTCGGAGGTCACGAGCCACACAATTAGACATGTTAGTTGAAAGTCTAATAACCGCGACCACGGAATGCAGCCTTGGCGTGTCTTTAGCTCTTTCTACCGGCGGAGAAATAAAGTATTAAAGAATCTGATTAGCGCAAACGGGGTAATTGGGAATATTTTTATTTCAGAATTTCATGGGCCATTACAATGCGGTGTTTCCCCTAAAACACAGACACAGTGGCACAGTAAGATTAATTACGACACTGATTATTTCTGACTTTTGCAAAAAAAATGAGGTCTCGGGTAATTGGCCGGTGAACAATGGAAAGACAATAACTAAATTATCTCTCGAATGTTTTAACGAAGTTTCATTGCGTACGGATTATTTCAATAATTCCCAACGTTTATTTTCAGAGAGAAAGAGAGAAAGATTGTATCGATCACTCGGAATAATAATTTTCAGTAATTATACCGAGTATTTGCGTACTGAAATAAACAATATAAAGTGCAACAAACTCAGTAAGAACTCCGTTAACCGTCAAGTAATCGGGAAATTCTTTCCTCGTTATATTCGTTCGTTACGATGTTGAACCGTGGAATAACGTAAAAGTATTGTGTGCTAAATACAGTGTGTTAAATATACGAACTGCCACGTTACTCGTTGTTATCCGAATTTACGACACAGTATGTACGACCTGTTATTCGCTTCCAGGCCCGAGAAAGGTTAAAGCGGCGCACTTTCGCCAAAGAATTAAATGTTAATCTAGAACCAGGATTTCTCCGGTGCACTAAAGGTAATTAAGCTTTACCGTCCTACCGCACATTCGTAGGGCTTTATTCCTACGAATTTTCCCTTTTACGATTTTCCGGAACGTACGCGAGTACATCAGCATTCCACGTAAGCACCAGCTATTTTGCCGGGTATTCTTGTAAAACGTCAAACCAGCCGCGTCTTCGTTCTACTTTAGTTCTACTTTAGTTCTACTTTACGCAAACAGAGACGAATTATAGCGCTTTGGCCGTGTAACAGTCAGTGATCAAAGTCATGTAAGAAACGTTGTGATCCGAAACTTAGAGACATTGTTCATTTAAAAATAAAAAGTTTCCTCAATATTACAATTTACAATTTTTAATTACATCGCCTAATTTCTTTTTTATCATTCGAAAAATAAATACTAAAAAAATTTTTTTTACTAAAAAAAACTTGTTACGATAAATATACATGTAATAAAATATAATATGAACAAGAATTAAAACATAATAAAATATTAAAAGATAAGAATGTGCTTTCGATAAATATAGTTAAATAATAAAGAGAAAATATAAAAAATAAAAAAATAAAGAATGTTATTTATAATATTATACATCTACACTATTTCGGATTTTAGATGTAAATTTTAAAAATTAATGTTAAAACGTTTTGAAAGTTTAAATTACCTAAAATTTAATTTGGAATAATAAAAAAAATACAGATCGCCTATCTTCTTATCGGATACTTATAAAACTTAGAACTTTGAGGCACCGCTCTTTTTCTTACTTTAAGAATGCGAACTGGACGAATTATAACGCTCCAATTAATAATCAGTGGCTGGAATAACTTAAAATGTAACGTCAAAAGTTTTCCGACAGACCGAGTTACAGTGCATTTCTGCGGTATCCAAGATACTTTTTAAAAGAATAAACTAAATACGAAGAATTAATTAAAAACCAATTCTTTTCAGTTGATGAATCCTTTGAACTTTGTCCCTCAAAAACAGAGAAGGGTAAGTTCAAAACTATCGGTTTTAACCAACTTCTATCGTTCTAATCGGGAAAATAAACTCCACAAGTTTGAACAATATTAATAAAGAAAGTTAAACTAAAGATTCCCATATATAAATATAAATATTATAAATTAAAAATTATATAAAATATAGTAAATCTGTTATATATTAACATACTTATATAATATTATATATTTACAATAATACATGTATATAATATTATATTATTAAAATTACAATTTAAAAAGTAAAAATTTTGAATTATAAACAAAATATAAAAAATCAATTAACTTAAAATAAGTATTTATATTACTTTGGATTTTTGCGGTCTTCCATTAAGAAGACGGATTTCACATACATCTTGCTGCCTCTCAGATATGAAACTAAAAAGACAGTCGACTGATGGCTATGTAAACAAATCTACCTACACCGGTGATAGCTTAACAGGAGAGCAGAAAGTGACGAGCGAAGGCAGATCGATATTACAGTGGCGAAGTTAGATGAAACTCGAATATAGAGATTCGATATAATGGCAGTAGCCGATCGTAAACCGTTTCCACTTCGATTTCAGTCACGCTCACGAACTTCTCGAATCCGCCAACTTATTCGCAGCGATTTCATGGTGCGAACAAGCGCAAAGGCAAACCTTTAAGAGATTAAAGTGACTCGCTAGAATCAGTCCATTTAAAAGATTGAACGTCCAAATTCGCGGCTTGGCTTTCTCATTGTGCAGCAATTCCTTTGTAATCGAAATATATATGTATTGAGTTATTCTACTCGGTACAATATTTCAATAATAAATTCTACTCTCTAAACATTTAGAATAAATCTCACTTTAAAATGTGAAATCTCACTCTCAAAGATTGTGAAAATTAAATCTTTTTTTTTTAAGATTTATTTAATTTTCGCTCTTTAGAGTGAGGCTCCATTCCAAAGAATTCAGAAAGTAGAAGTAATCTAATTAAAATCGAAAATCTTGAAAGTGTCAAATTGAGCTAATTTTCAAGTCAAATTAAGTTAATTATCAAATTTTATTACGACAATGAATAATATAAATTTTCTCAATCTAAAAGAATTGACATTTCTCAAAAGCTGAGTTAAATCGTTACTTTTTAATCGAAATGTATATTGGAAGATTTTTTATCCATATAATATTTTAACAATGTATTTTAGAATTTAATTAGACTCGAAAATCCTGAAAGTGTCAAATTAAACTAATAATTCTCAAGTTTTTGAAAAAATTAATATAAACATAATATTCTCAATTTCTAGAAAGCCGAGTTAAATCGCTGCCACAATGGATCCATAAAATCTACACATGTCATATTAACGTATCAAATGTACATACGCAATTTCACAAGATATTACCACGATAAAACTCACCGCATTCGCGTTTCGCGAGTAACAATTTTATAAAAATTACGTCCCACTATTCTCTTCTCAATTGCGAGCTTGGATCCTCCGGATCTTCCATCGTTGGGAGATCGCGTCATATACTCCAGGAGGAAGCTCGGAGGAAAAAATCTCATTTCGCAACCGAGGCGCCTCCGCCGCTTTCCTCGCGGAGCCCGCAATGCCGTCCGGGTCGGAGGGATTGCAATTTACGGAACGGCACCACCGTTAAACAGTTTTAAGCTCGATATAGATGGCGGGGGTTAAAAGGCTCTCGTTCGCCCTCCAGTCCGGAATCTTTCGTGACGGTTGAGAGGAACGTACGATGTCGTACTGCGCGTAGTCGGCTGTGATTTAATGTAGATATATCCACCACCCACACCTGAAACGTGGTCACCGAAGTTGTCCAACTTCGTTGTTCCGAATGCGAACGGAGGTGTATTCGCCGTGCGATAGTCGCGGGAGAATTATTAAGGCTCGCTCGATGACAAATAGCCATCGCGTTCCGCCGGCAAGGAATTTTGTGAAACAACACCGTACGACGCGACAAATTAGTGTAGTAGGAGTACCGTTGCAAAATAAAATCACCGGTGTGCTGACGTGAATATGCGGACCTCAAATCGGGAAAACGACCGTACCACTGCTCTCCCTTTATGTTGTTTTTCAGCTTTACATGGCTTGACCCGCTACTACGTCTCGCGTGTTATTTTCGACCGAGCTTTTCCCCGTCTTTTTTGCGCACTGCAGAAGCTTATCATTGAGAACATTGTAGAGTTTCTTTATTTGTACTCGTATATCGCATCAAGCAAATCTCGACTGATGAGTAATGTCTCGGGATTGCGATATTCGTGTCGGAGCGGTTGGATAATTATTTAATTTTTATGAAAAAAAAATAATTACAACAAAAGATCAGATAACAATAAAATAGCACAAATTGTTTGATTAACTTTTCATAAAGTAAAAAATAATTGCAATAAAAGATCAGATAAAAATAAAGTAGCCGTAACATGATATTTTAATTGCAGTGTAGGTATAGTAATTTCCAAAGGGAGTAAAGATGCACCGAATTAACCAACGCTTTTTTACCACGATAGCGTAACTTCGTAGGTTCGCGTTGTAAAAACCCGACATTATTCATCGAACGAGCCAATATTTCTCTACGTAATGGCTGGCATCTTTGCCTAAACATTTTTCTTCACCTCGCAGCTAGCTCGTAGCTGGTATCCATGGTAGCAAATGTAATAATCATTTCTTTAAACATTCAGCGAGAATGGGCGTTCCCTCTTCGTGCTGCGACGATCGTAATCGAGTTGCGTTAATGCGCCATTGACTTCCGTTCGATTTCACGCCTCCGGAATGGAGCGCTGCGAATTGTCGAAGATGCAGCAGATGCGCGAATCGTCCACCGTGTACTTATCGAGCAAATTGCGCGAGTAGTTGGGGAAGACGCAGACGGGATGCGAGAACGGAAGGCGTAACATATGTCACCGATGCATCCTCGCAGTCGCGACGACAAAGACGCGAAATATCAGAGACGCGAAATTGGGGCGCACGAATTCAATGAGCACGATCGAGCGTGAAACGAGGTAATATAGGGGGACGAGAACCTCTGTCAGCAGTTTGGAATGGCGATCTTCGATCCCGGCGACGCCCTCTAACAATGACCTACGAATCCATCAGGAAAAGCCGTTCGCAGTATCGTTGCATTAATTAATTAATTAATTAAGATTATTATCCGCTTATTTGTAATTTACTACCACACATCATTCACGTGAACAATAGTTTCATCCTTAACATTCTAATGCAATGTGCTATCTTTACTCTAAAAAAAATAAGAATGGATTTAACACTATGAGTTTTAAATCGACACCAATATTGATATTAATTATAATCATAATATACATTCTAAATTCATTGCACAAATTCATGATGATGTTGATATTAAAACGTGAGACACAATTAATTAAAAAGCACAGGGAAAAGAAAAAAGGAATAACAGATTCTATAACTTATTAGAAACTACAAGTATATAGTTCGGGTTTCTATTAGACTGAAATTTGTTATTCCCTTTTTTATTTCGAGCTTTGACTAACATGATAAGAATTATATCATATAAACACCGCAATTTTTTTGTTACATCTATCCATATTTTTTAGTGTTCATATTTTGCTGATATTTTTCTTATTATCTCTCTTTCTTCATGTGGAAGGAAATAAACTCTACAGAAACTTTTAGAAGAGGAATAAAATGCATGTAACATACATATTGCAATAAAACACTTATTTTACGATACTTGCATTTGCTGGAAAGTAGCACAACTGAGAAAGAAAAGGACAAACCCCTGTTTCTATGCATCGTTCGGTCGTATACGATATACAGTTTACGATGCAGCAACAATGCAACAGACAAGCGGTCTGTCAAAGAAGCTGCAATGTGACCAAGGCTGCAGATTATACACCGCAAGGCGATACGCCGCCAAGACAGACTTCGCAAATACGTTGCAAATCTTCTTATCTCAGAGTACATTTTGTACATCATATCAAGTATTTTGTCTTGTTCTTATACGAAGAATTATATACAGATAATGCAAGGGTATTTACAATGTTCTCTCACTTTTGTTTTATATGTTATTTTCACTATATATTTTTCTCATTATCTAATTGTGTATCTCATTCAAACGTTAATTCTAATTTTTTTAATTATGTGGTTAAAACTCGTTTCTTCCAAAAAAAACTTCTTTATGCATATATAATATATATATTAGGTGTTGGAATTAATTCGTAGCGTTTTACAAGTGATGGGAAGTACTTTCATTAATGTATTTTTTAATGCTCATGTGAAATAAATAACATTCTTTCATTAAAAACGCTACTATATATAGATATATAACTTTTATCAATAATATTTTATCAATAACATTATATACGTATACACTACCATTCATAAATTCGGGAATACTTGCAATTTTTTGCATTTAACAAAAAGTTAAAAAAATCTTTAAAAATTTTTTTTAAATATGTGCAAACTGAGAACATTATAACAGATTTTGCAAATTCTTTAATTTAGAAATTAAAAAACATTTTTTAAAAATAAATTTTTACAAAAAATTCCATATCACAGCAAAAAATCACATCAATTTTTCAGAAACCTATTTTAAAGCTTAAAAAATCTATTTTGAAATACTTTTTTGTTCAATAGTGTTTCATCAAGCTATAGCGTTTCAAAATAAAACAAAAATATTAAAAAATACCAATTCAATTTCATGTAATTTATAATAGAATAAAATATCGTAGAAATGAAATAAATTTATAACTATTTTTCTCTTTAAAATGCATTTTTAAAAATTTCTCTACAATTTTTTTTTATCGAAATATTTAACTTTGAAATGCGATTTAAAAAAACGCTACGAATTAATTCCAACACTTAATATATAGAAGTTTCAAAAGAAATGAGTTTTAACAATCATACAATAAAAAGAAAAGTAAAAATGAATGTCTGAATACGTATTAGATAATATTGAGAAAAATATGTAATCAAGTAAAAATGTATTAAACATCCAGTACACAGAACATCCAACACATCGAATCAAAGACAACTCACGCAAGCAACCAGCTTCGGTTGTCCTCGCCAGCGACGGTGGACAAACTTGTAGTTAAAGAGAGACAGTAACGTGTTATTTACGATGAGATCTCATGCGCGAGTTTGGTATACTCTTGTCGTTACATATATATGAAATCAAGTATGCATCTGTGTATGTGTATATTCGTAAGGAGTCGACGAAGGAGGCAGAGCGTCTGAACGATGTTACTACGAGACAAAGCCACCGTCTCGGTATTGTCTGGACCAAACCGAGCAAATCAACCGCCAACCGTCCTCGTTTTGCCTCTCTGTGCGTATCTATAACCATCTCCCTTCTATTCCCCTCTCAACCAGAACACGCGGACCATACTTCTTCAGGTACCTATCTCGGGACTCGCTGCCATCGTCAAGTCATTCAATCCCATTTCTGGAAAGGACTATTGGGCGAAATACGGCGAAAATCATGACTGAAGGGAAAAAAATGTGGAAATGTGTACGCTGATTTCATATTCTTTAAATCTGTATCTCGCATGGTTACTCCAATAGATTCCATTTATAAAGGAAGGATCAGAAACAGAAAAGTGCTTTTGAAATGCAGTTTATTGCAAAAGATAATTAGTCCTTTAGCTCAGATTAAGAATTCCAAATCCTAGCTTCATACAATCCTAGCTATATCTGTTACTTTCAAAAATAAGCATAAATATATAAACTTTGATGTTATCGAATTAATTAATCACTTAGCAAATTAATATAGCTTAAAAAAAAGAAAAAAAAGTATTACAATATTAAGTGAAAATCGATCGAGAAGTCTTCAACACAATTAAGCGAAGAACCATATATATTCGATTAAGGCCTTGACTGAATATGACCTTTGCTTAATTGAACATTTCTCGGTCAATTTTTAATTAATATTATTTATTCGATTAAGGCCTTGACTGAATATGACTTTTGCTTAATTGAACATTTCTCGGTCAATTTTTAATTAATATTATTTATTCACGTAACCTGAAAAAACCGTTTTTCCAACGTTATTGCGATTAATATTACACATATCTCGATGATCGAATCGATAAGACGCAAGGAATAAGGAAAATCCAGGTCGAGATAATATTTTTCGCAATAAAGTCTTTACTAATACTTTAAAGATGCTTATTAGCATCGGTAATATCAAATTACTTATCTTATAATTTTATCAACTTAATCTTATAATTTATGACATCGCGTAATCCAGCTTCAGTTTAGGACTATTCAGTTCAAGACTGACAAAAAATCGGTGCACAGTTTTTGCTTAAACTAGAAACTGTAAAATTTACATAAAAATATCATCAGTTACCGAGACTCATCTTGACAATTAAGCCTTTTTCACTTAATTGTGTTAAGTATTAAAATATTTCAGGTTCAATCAATTTAATCTGAGATGCAGAGGCGGTATATCTATATTACACTTCAGATTAATGCAAATCCAAGTACAATCCTTATAACTTCTTGCTACATTGTCAAGGTGTGATAAAAACGCATTAATCCGAATTGTATTTATATCATCTGTATAAAAAGTCAATTGGGCCTAGAATTAACATTGTAATAACAATAAGAATCTTTATATGTAATATTTTACTTTTTTCTTCTTTTCCTAAAGATTTATCGTCTTGCCAAGTAATTAATTGATGACTTCGAAATTTTTATATTCATTGTTAATTTTTTACAAATTAAGGAATATCTAAAGCTATATATACAATTCTTAATACAAGCACAAAGGACTATGTTTTACAACAAACATTTCCATTTCTGATCCTCTTTTTTTTTTGTTAGACTTCGAACAAAAACGTGACTTTATATTTTCGGAGAAAATCGAGAGAAAATGATAAAAAATAGGGACTATAATTTTCGAAAAAAATTTGTAATCTTAATCGACTGTTAGAGGTACCATAAATATAATTCATAACAAGAAACTTTTGTCGCTTTAATGTATATTAATGTTACTAGGTGGTTATAATACAGCTATTAGATAGTTCTACGTGCAGATGGCCTACGTGAGATGTCCTGCTTATGCGGGCAATCTGTCGCATTGCGTGGTGATTGGTCTGCCTTGATGTAACCTCGATCGATTAGTTAGCCATTAATGGGGCCATTAATTACCGTGACGAACTTGAGGTCGCGCGAACTTTCTCGCGTCCATACATAAATCATTGCAAATCTGACATTAGTATGTTTGTCAAAACGCAAGCGGGCAAAAATTATGAGAATAATACACCAAAATGCAACGTTTTTCCAATATGAAACTCTAAATTGTGCGCATCGATCAATTTGATAGTAGGCGGAAAGACAAATGCGATCCGACATGCGTCACACAAGGACATTTACGTTCCGAACTGTGCGTAACGCACGTTTCGCCTTGCAAGTCACGCTGCATACACCGCTACTGCAACTACGTGTCAGGCGTTCGAGACACGTAGACGTTCGGAGATGTATTGGAGAATGTCACTCAAAAGCGAATCGACTATCCAAAGATAATGACACATGAATTGTGTCTATAAGCGTAATTTGTAGTAACATTACTTTCTTTAATGTCTAAATTATAAATATTCATATAACAACAGTATATAAAGTTACGCAGTTACAAACTTGCTAATTATTTTATTATATAATTAAATATTTTGTGAAATCTCTATGTGTGTGTGAGTGTTTTATTATATATCTCTGAAAATTATAGTTTAATTATTGCTGATAAAAGAGAAAAATGTGTGTGTGTGTGTGTGTGTGTGTGTATGTTTAGAAAAATATAACTGAGATTTCAAAATATATTTAAAATATGTATAAATTCTCTTTTTTCAGTCTATACAATTTTCATACATTCTTGTCATCCTCTTTCACATAAAGGTGATTCTCGAACATGATACAATTCTGAACAAGATAAAATTTGAATTGAATTTTCGAGGTTCAAATTTGATGACTCTTTTACTTTGTAGAGAACACTAAAGGGTACCAAACAGAAAAAAATCAAACAGGAACTTTGAAAACTGGAATCAAATATAAGGTGCCATATAAGTTTCCATTTAGTGACACAAGTCAATACAATCTGTCTTTGTTACTCTCCGAATGTCAAGAAAGATTGAATGATGTTTGTGTCGACTTGAGTTACTAAATAAAAAGGCATCCCTATTATTTCATTGAGAATTGTGCCACGTTCGAAATTGTACCACCTTACCTTGTAGGATGCGTTTGAGAGCTGCCAGCACTATTGCATTGTATTTTTGTCGTTCATTAGGATATAGAATAACGCAATAGCGCAGTAACACAAGTGCACTTTCCAAACATACCCATAATTTAATAGTATATACAATAATTACAACTATTTTATAAACGTCGCAGAACAAGATTACTCTCGCGTAATCTACGCCAAATATATGTCAGGCTGCTCCAAACGCATTTCGCGTTCGCAATTCCATTGGATGATCCAAAGTACACGCAACGGCGGTCACGCACGCGTGCGTATGTATTCAACATATGTACCCTGGCGAAGGGGTAGATTTGGATCCGAGGGGAGGCGACGTTAGCGACAAGGGATATACCGCCGACGGTTTGCGGCTGATCATGTGTGCACATGCGGATTCGCCACCGGGGGAAACAGGGTCAGCGTGTTGCGTGCGAATAACGGCTAATCGCTGTCTAATAAGTTTGCCCGCATAATCGATAACAGACGTCGACCATGCGGTGAGCAGCGTCGTTGCCCATGCCCGGAAAATGTCCGGAAAATGATTTTATCAGAAACACTTTGTGAATGAAATTTGATTAAAATCGTGATATACTTCATCCGACGATGAAATGCGAGCAAGAGTGCATTCAATAAAAAGGATTTAGTATTTCTATGGTTACGATATTTGTTCATTTAAAAAAAAAAAAAACGTAAAATCAAGCAATCTTGTTATTCTTTAAAATTAAAGCTTTCACAATAGTTTCTTGTACATAAGATGAGTAAAATAACTGCATATCGAATATTCTCTCTACTTTGATTAAATTTTCTGAAACCTATAAAATATCGTAGCTTGGATGTGAACAAATATATCACAATCAGAAGAATTTAATTAGATTTATAAAGCATCACAAATAACAAAATTTAATCCTTCATTATTTTAAATATACACTTTATTCATTGACTTCATTTATTAATGTGAAGTTGAAGCCAATCTGTTATACAGTTAGTATTACTAGTTTGTGTTAATTAAAAAGTACTAATTAATTTCAAAAAATTAAGGATATAAAAAAATAAATAGTAAAAATATTTTAATCAGAATAATACTAGTCTACAAATTTACACTAGGGAATCATGCATGAATGAACGTAACATTGCTCGCAATTTTTTAGGTTGTATACGATACTGTTTACCAAATTGTTCCATAACGCAATTTTTAGGAAAATGGCGTCAAAGGGACTAAAAATAATAATTTTGAGAATTTCCCTGACAAGATGTAACTGTGTACGGACAGCAACTTTTTTCTAAATTTAATATTACGTGAAAGTATTAACTTTTAAGTTTAAAATGCACTTTATTTTTGATCGGTGATATTTCGTTTTCGAGATATAAGAAAATAGTCATATTGTATTTTGTAAATTTAATATTTTGCTTTTTGATTTTAAATCTGATTATATATGTAAAAATACAGTATTATATGTAAGTACAAAAAAAGTAATTACTTTCCACATAATGCAGTTTAGAACTAAAATAAAATACTTTTTTCACGTATTACATAAAAAAAGAACTATTTTCAAATTGCTATATCATGAAAATAAAAAATTATGCTGAAACAAAAAAGTACACTATAAAGATAAAAATTTGTAAAAAATCTTTTTTGCATTAATAATATTGAGAAAAAAATTTACTGTCAGTGTTACGTCACAAAAATTTTAAATTGTCATTTTTGCATTCTTGGTCGCCATTTTTTTCCGAATTGTGACATAATAGCCAAATTTAAAAAAAATTGTGTTTAGTAAGCAAAAATGCATTAAAAACAAATAAAACTGTTAAATGTAATATTTTATCACTAATATAATTGTAATAAATGTAATGTATAAATGTGTGATGTAACAAAATTATAAGTGTAAAGAAAATTGAATTATTTAACATTTTTTGTAAAGAAATTTACAAATGAATGAATTCAATGGATTCATCGTTAGCTCCGGAGAGATATAACTGAATGAATTCAATAGATCCAATTCTGGAGTGTTAAAACTATCTGAAAAGTTTTTTTAAGTCATAAAATTTTTCTTTACGAGACATTATAATTTTATTTTCGATATTATAAATTTCCGATATTGATTGTCAATAAGTAATTCTTACAGTTGCCATTTTTTTTAGTCTACAATTACATTCATCTGTGTTTTATCCACTTCACATTTCAATGAAACCCTTATATGGACGATGAATATAACGTTACCGCTAGGATTACTACCGGAAGCCCATTAAGAGAAGTTTCTAAAACGCTACGTCGTTGAACGGAGCACTATATTCTTAAGTGGGACCATGTGTCTACCTGTTACGGATCGTAATTGCAAAAGTTACCACCACGCTATTATTGTCGTGGATAATAAAACGCAATGTTGTCCTCTATTGCATCGCTGCCGTGTTCTGCATACGGAATTGAGTCATAGTCTGAGAAAATAATTTCAACGAATAGAGACGACGAATTAGTCGAGATACTGGCGTGTTCGGTAGATACGGCTGCTATATAAAACTACTTTGAGACATGTCCCATAATCGCTCTTACATTTAACGAGTCACGCACCAACTTGTATGTACAAACAATCGTTGATCCTGTTATAATTTAAAATAATATTACAAATATAGCCGTTATGCCGTATGCGCCATTAAAAGCAACAAGCGCATTACTTTTTCACATCGGTGATAAAAAAGACAGCAAATAAAATATTATTACTAATAATACAATAATAAAAATAAATGGAATAAATTAAGAGAATGAGAATTTACATCAGTTATCAAAATAATATTAAGCATAAAAGTGATCAGTTACAACGAAAATTATCTAAATATAAAAAATAGCTAAAATGAATAAATTTCAAGTAAGTATTGCGATATATTGAATATGATATTGCTAATCATATTTATAGATGATAAAAATAGAATTTAGGCTATCTTGTGCTATAAATTCTATGCATATGATACACAATTTTCTATCAGATACAAAAAACACATATAATTCTAGCTGGATTAGCAAAATATTTTTTTGCGTGAGACATACATATATGTATTACATAAAAATAATATATAAATGTCATACATTGAGAGAAAAATGTTTGGTACTTGTGATACACTGCATAATAAAATAATTATGGTTAAAAGCTCCATTTTTGTAGTTATTATTGCCATAATGTTAGTAATAATAATTATATTTATAACTCTATTAAAAATATACAGTTGAAAAATGATTATAAATTATAGTAATTCCAATTTTTTTCAGTATAGTTATTATTCAACAATTAAAATTGTTTTAGCGAAAGAGTAAAATAGCTTTAACTATTAACAGCAACCAGGATTTTTTAAATATATACGGAAACAACTGTTTTATCAAAGCATTAAAAAATTTAACTTGATATAAAAATAATTTTGTTAGAACATTAAAATAATTATATATATAAGATAAATTAAATGCCAAAATTTTTTTGTAGCATTCTCATGCTTGTACGTCTAGTAATTATTTTGATGTGATCCAACACAATTATTTTCAGATCTATTAAAATTTTTATCTATTTTAGCAAAACTATTCTTCCTAGATAATACAATTATATTAATACAATTATATCAGCAATTATGATCATTTCAACGTGTAAAAAACAGGCTATAATGTACATTATCGCTTTCGTGAATGCAAATTGCACACCAATGTACAAACACAGCGACAATCCTCTTTGCACTGGCAAAACGCCGGAGAACAACGGCGTATTCTCCAACGATACGAGCTGATCGTGACGTAACACCGAGACACGGGTACGGTACCAACAATAGTAATCATCGGCGATATCAAAGCTGCATCGGTAGCTTCAAAACCATACCAGGTCGTGCACTCGGGATTGAGTGCAAACACTGTTTGCGTTCTGATGTACGTACATATACCGTAATTCCGCAATAACGCTGAGTAGCACGGTTCCTTTCTCGTTTCTGTTGCCCACCATGGATCTCTGTTTTGCCTTACAATAACTGGCAACCTGTTACGGTTACGTAATAAAACCAAAGTGTGCGTCCCTTATCGGAAGCTCTCCTCGTTTTTCGTCACGCTTGAAAAATGTACACACTTGCGACTGTTTCTACCAACATAAATTAATATCACACTCGCTTTAATTCACACTTTATTTTTTTCTAATTTTTAGAAACACAAAAATCATTTTGCTGAAGTATCTAAAGCTTAGATAGGTACAAATTTGAAATAATTTTGTTGCATCATCAAAATAATTATATAAAAAATTTAAGCATAATGAACAATGTTATAAAACGTTTTGACATTCTAGCAACTAGCTTAAGTGCTCTATAACATAATTATTTTGAGTTCAACTAAATTATTATCAGATTTGTATTTAACTATATTTTTATCTTATCAAAATCATTTTTTGTATATAAAAAGATAAAAAGTAAGTTAAATCTGGATTAAAATTAACCTACATTAGATAGAAATGGACATACGAGGAAAAAAAAGAAGCGGGAAGTTTATTCCGAGCGAGTTACTAATCCCTAATAAATCAACCAGGGGAATGGAAATCGAATGCAAGAAACAGAAACGATCGCAGCGCATTTTAACAGTCACGAATTAAATCTCGAAATCTGTAAATAACGTTCTCTTTAATACGTTATAACGGATTAAACCCAGTTCGGAGATTAATCTCCTCCGCTTCGCATCGACCACCGTTGAACGATGAATTGTTCGAGTTTTCACGCATACTTTATCGACTTTATATCATCTTATTCCAGTATCATCCCTCGTCGCGTGGGCGTTGAATGGATACGCACGTTCCCCTCGTGCTCTTTCTCTCTTTCGCGCATTACGATAAAGGTATCGTAGACAGAGTCCACGTCCGCCGTCCATCATATCGTTAATGCACGTCGTTTTCTCCCACCTTCTATCTCTCGTCCGCTTCGTCGATCCCTTTCCTCGGGTATCACTCCTCGTTCTCTCTCTCGCTCCGATCTTTTCTATCCTGAAACCCGACTCTATTCGTCTTACTTTCCATGAGTGTCCCGTTCCACCCGTTATAGTTCCTGTCTTCGTCGTTTCTGCCACCGTCTCTCATTTTCCGCGTTCCTCCCGAGACTTTCGCGAACGGAAAATACGTCCCCAGAGAACACCGTAGTAGCGAGTCGACCGCATTTTCGCGTCGGTAGTTTGGAGCACTCTCGAGTGCAAGATAAGACCGGCTAATCGCCCGCCGGCATTGTATGGTTGCGCGACGCCGCAAAAGCCAGTTGTGCCCAGAATTTCCCATTAGCCGATCGTCTTCTACTCATTTTCAAACATATACGAAAAAAACTATTTCGATCGACGTTTCGATTTCAAAACAGAAAATATCAAAAGTTACGTAATTCATTCTTGATTCTTGAGTTGATAATTTGGAGAACCAATAATGAATGTAGAAATTTAATTATTTGTGTATAAATGATATATTTTTAAAATAACACTATAACGCCATGTTTGGCATTCTTCTATTAACATCTATTATCATTCATGTATTCCAGAAGTGTCACATAAAATTGGATATTCTTGCATGGAAAAAATGATTTTTTTAGCCAGAATATTAAAAAATTTAGATAGATACAAATCTGAAAATAATTTACTTGGGCTATTAAAATAATTATGTGGAAAACTGAAGCACGATATTGCAGAAAGTTTTAACATTTTAACAATCAGCTTGCGTTCTACATAATTATTTCAATAATCCAATAAAATTATTTTCTGTATCTAGATAAATTTTTTAATATTTCAGCAAAATCATTCTTTTCGTGTGCAACAATATTCTTAGAGAAAAGTATTTTATTGAAGGACGCAAATTTAATTTAATGCTAAATTGAACGATTTTCTAGAATTCTTTATCTTTTTCTTTTACGAAAAATTAAGGATTAATTTTAGACTCAATTATCAATAATTTCATGCTTGATGTTACTTCTATAAACACCGTTAACACGAACGACTAAATGCAGTTACAGCAAAACGAAGATATTGATCGTTGCATTCTTTTCCAAGTAATGGTTTCGTGTCCGTTACTTGCCTGTCTTTTTCTGAAATTTCGTACGGCAACCACTGTTTATATCGCGTTGCAAATAATTTATTTACTCATTAAGATGTTCTAGCGTGTTTGCGCGACTACCAGTCGGCAGAAGCTTTCTCTCATCACGACCAGCTGCACTCCATTTCCAACTTTCTTATTACATCATTCCGACTGCGTTACTGTAATTAGTGGGATAAGCCAGGAGATATTCTTTCTTCAATTTTCTTCGCGATCTGGAATAACTATAATTTAACTGCGTACATGTTATTCATATCTTGATATGACCGCGAGTGGTCAACGACCTTTCTGGTTAATATAACTCCTGCTTAACCAGTCGCTTCTGGACTTAAGCATGCGATCAATTTCAGATGTGACCTTATCAATTACTCAATAAGACTATCAGGTGCACTCAAATGTTGATATATCTATAGATTGTTTATCTTTTCGAATCGAGAGAATCTTTTCTACGATTCTTCCGAAGTTTATCAGTCTGGCGATGGTCATCGAGGAAGCTAGCTTGACCACGTTGATTGTTAAGGTCATTGCTTGTTCTCCCCTGCTTCCGGAAGTCGCGTAATCATCATGTTGACTTGCGTCGACAACCGGTACACTCGAAAAAATCCGCGGCATTGTTGTATTTCTCTTTACAGCATTCGTCGAATAATTATAAAAATAGAATTAAAGTTTATTGAACATGATCGCTCAAATAATAATCTTAATGAAAAATGGGTATAATTTTTTATTCTACAGTGAGAAAAAAATATAGTCAATTTTAATAAATATTTAGTTCGATACTGCCAACTAAATATTTACTTACAATAAATAAATATTTATTAAAAAAAAAGATTGTTAAATCAAATTAGCATTTTTTGTATCAAATAAATATATCTTTATATTTAATAAATATTTAGTTGGCAGTATTCAACTAAATATTTATTAAAATTGATTATATTTTTTTTTCAGTATAGAATAAAAAATGTATAAATGTTTTAATTTTTTTTTTATTATAATTAACAAAAATCTCTTCCAATAAACTACCAAATATTTATCCAATAATACAATTCCACATTTTTGGAATTATATTTTAAATAAAATATTCATTCTTCACATGCATGGTAAAATTGATTCTTTTCATATAAAAAATTTCCAGAGAAAAAAATACTATACAAAAATAACTTCTGTATATTTATAAAATACAAAACTTTGTTTATATTACAAACTATATTGTTAATTGCAATAATATCCAACATTCTATGAATGGAGAATATCTAAAAATTTCTTTCATTTTAAAAATAGTTTTAAAAATTTCATTAACTGACAATCTATTGATATCTAAGATTTGTTAGAACAAAAATCTATGTAAGATTATTATTATATCACGTATAAACAGATTTTACTACATGTGCAATTAAAAATATAAATTTTACCTTAAATATTTAATTTTCAACGATATCTTGTAAATGGTGATCGCGCCATAATGTCCACCTACGCAAGAAAATATCTCGTAATATTAACGATACAGTCTGCGCATACATCTATGTCTCATTCACTATATTCATAACTTAACATCAATATATTTCGAGGGAATTGCAACGGAATACATTTGAATCATCCGAATGTAAAGTAATAAAATAGAATCCATTGGTACATAACTCGCACCAAACAACGTAAGGAATTAAAAGATCATCGCTTGTTAAACTCTTCAACCACTTATTCCTTTTCTGGCACACATGCGATGTTATACGAGAAACCACGATATTATCCGCACGATAATAGCTCCCGACCGTAATAATAATTAAAAAGACCATGACTTAATAACCAGAAAATCGAGACGGCGGGCTAATCTATTCAAAACGATAAAAATTGTATGGGGTTCTTCGACCCGTTCTTCGATTTTCTGAGTGCATCCCACGAAAGAGATGGCCTTTTTTTAACGTGGAGTAAACCACCCCTCACCCGTGCTTACCCCGTCGATGGTATTTACGTTGATTAAACCGCACCAATGTTTTTTCGTCGTCACCCCGCCCGCGCCGTCGTCTCGGCCGCAGGTAAATTAAAGCGTTTTTCCGTTAGCCTCTGCCCATCGCTGCCGTAACGATGTACTCCAGGAGCGAGCAAAAACAAAGAGTTACGCTCTCACTATCGAAGATCGCGGGTCGAACCGTCGCGTGGGACGAAACTTCGGACTCCGTCTCATGACGTGATTTACTTTTCGCCACTTGGCATCGGCTCTAATTGCGGGGCATTTTCCAAAATGGATTATCGGCCGGAGATAATTCGTTCGTTACAAAATGTACAGCGAACGGAAATCAGAATTCAATTATGCACACCCACGCGGCATAATTATACCGTTATGCTGCACAATTACGCCAGCGTAATTGCGTTCGACGTGATTATTTCGATTTAAATTTCATATATTACTATATTTATGAGAATGATATTTACGGTGATCTATAGCATCACGTTAATTTATCATTATAGGCTACGTTGTGCTTATTGTATTTGTTATACTTGGCGTATTTGAACATACAGTGAATACAAAAAGTATTCGTACAGAGAAATGCTCTTTTAAAAACCTTTTGGAAAGTAAACATTAACTCTTATTGTTAGTAGATTGTTGATTTATTCATGTCCTGCACGTTTATTTTCTTTGAAATAATATGAGAGCATCAAGTAATTAGTTATAAATTTATATAAATTTTTTAATACGCGATTTTATAAATACTTTTTAAAATGTTAAAGTATATGTAAGAAACACTTAATAATTTTTGTATAAGTGAGAATTAATTCCAGGATGATCTATGGGTAGTAAAGGATCGATAGTAAAGGAAGATTATTACGTGTACTAAGGATTAATTAGCAATTTATTAACCCTCAGAACGATAATTTTCTGGTCCTTTATTACACGATAGGTCATTTGTGTCCTAGATTAATTTTTGTCACTTTACAAGTATACAAAAATTATTAAGTAATTCTTACCTAAACTTTAACATTTTTAGAAAATATTTGCAAAATTGATAAAAAGGTATTATTTAAAAAAAGAAAGAAAGTAAAAACTATTATTCAGCCAAATGCTCCTAGTATTTGAAAAAAAAATGCGCAGAACATGAATGATTCAATTATAAGAATTATTAAAAGTGGATTATTAAAATTGTATATTTTCTCTCAAAATGATTTTACCTAAAAAGATGCGTAATAATCAAAACATATTATCTTAATAATAAACAAAAATGACAGAATATATTATTTGCACACAAAAAGTATTCGCAAGTAGTAAAGAAATTTAACTTCTAACATTTAACTTCTATAACATTATGAACAGACAAAACTCTTTAAGTCTTTTGTTTAATTAGAACGAAACAGTTTCCTAGTTAATAAATTGCTAATTATTATTTATTTTTTAACTTTTTTAATAAAAATGTCTACTTGTGAATACTTTTTATATTATATATATAATATATATATATATATAAAATCTTTTCAGTCTTGTTATTTACACGCACAAATTTATAAATTCTATACGACTCGTAACCAAAAACATTCTGTAATATATATAACAAATTGTTCAGACATTCTCACGTATCGTTAACAATTTTATTCTCTCCTAGTCGCATAAGAAAGCTTTGACGACTGTTTCTACATTGAGGAGAGCGGTAGCTTCCCTTGACGGGGTTCGCTGGAAGCCTCCGAGCAGTTCGTCGGAGTCTAGAGAGGAAACGGAGCTTTTGTCTCCGCACAGAAAGAAAACGTTACGCGTATTTCTTCTTTTTTTTTCGTTCCCTCCTTTTATTTTGAGGTCGCGCTCGCGGCGAAACGCGTCACGTAAGACGGAACCGCAGGTCGATCAACCTTTGCGTGCTGAAATTTCTGTAACTGCGCTCGCACTTCCTCTCGATCGATGTGGTTACCTTTTGCGAGCTCAAAGGCAAAAGAAAAAGACTCCTAAGGTACACATTTTCCTTTCTGCAAAAATCCTCCAGTAAAAATGCCGTTGTTTTTTATCAATTTTCGCCGTTATAAAAGGTTTCCGGGCGGGCACGATATGCTTCTCAGTGAG